>KQ464095.1:191251-378760 GCA_001304625.1 Trametes sp. AH28-2
GGGGAGGGGGCGGGGGTGGGAGAGCATTTGAATGTCGGCCTGGCCGGGGGCGGGGGACGACAGGGACGGACAGGGAAGGGGGAGGCAGCGAAGGAGAGGCCGGGAGGAGAAATGATTGGGAGTCGGAGGGCGAGAGGGAGAAAGCTGAGAGCCAGGAACGGGAGCCAAACGCAGCGTCTATTTGATGCAAAGCAGATGACCGGCGGGCAATCACACCCCGATGCGCGACCTGCACAGCCGCGACCGTCGGCTGTTCCCTCCCAGATTCGACGCGGCACGGCGCGAGGGCGAGCGGGGAGGAGGAGGAGGAGGAGGAGGAGGGAAGGAGAGAGAGAAGGAGAGAGAGAGGGATGAGGAGGGGAGAGAGGGAAGAGGCTCTGAGCTGATTCTCACGCAGATCCGGATCGGGCGGCGTGTTATCGCCCAGCCTGCGCTCTCTCTCGCGCTCTCGCTCTCACTGTGTGCGCACGACGAGGAGAAAGAGACAGCTGACCTGGGCCTCACGCGACGCGGCTTCGGGCGGTGGTTCGCGTCGCGTCGGAGGGCGTCCTCCCTCCGTCCGTCTCTTTCGGCCCTGCCCAATCAGGCATAGCGCGCCCTCCGCCCGCGACCGAGCACAGCGCCCGACCACGGCAACCCACCGTCCCCGCCACTCCTCCCTCCGGTCTCCCAACCACCCACGCATGTTCCCCCTCCCTTTTGGCCATATTGCCCCCGCAGCCCTCCTCCTCTCTCCCCTCGCGATGCTCATCACCCCCGCCCGCCCTGGCCACTCTCGCTAGCCCCGTTGCGAAACAAGGACACCCTGTGCGTAAACGTCGGTGCCTGGCCGATCGCGCGCGGCGACGCCCATGACCGCATCCTCGACCTGCCCTGCCCAGCGGCCCCGGCGACCCTTGCACCCGCCCTCGGCCTTTGTCCGGAACGGCCCTCCCCGCCCTCCGACGCCCCCGCCCCTCTCCCATTGGCCCGCCACGCCCTACCCCGCTCCCCGCCCTCGATCACACATACTCGTCCACATGGCCACACCCTCCGTCCTTCGTCCCTCCTCCGGCCGCGCGCACGATCCTTGACAAACTGGCTTCGCATAAAACGCTGTACTACGGACATGTATTTCATTCGACTAGACAAAACGGCGACGATTACGACTGTATATATGTGCACGAGCTCCAGACATGCGACAATCCGGAACCAACCAAAATCATCTACTGTACCAACATAATGCAAGATATAGAGAGAAAAGGGAAACACAGAAAACTCATGGGGTGGAACGTGAACGTATGTATGTAGGGGCTCCGGGCTGCGAGCGAGAGGTATAGATAGAGTCGATCCGGATCGTCCGCGGGCAGGAAACTGTCTCTCGCAGCCAGGGCGGGACATGGAAGTGAAGACGGGCATTGTGCAGCGTGCGGTGAGGGCGTAAGACGTGCGTGGGGATATGCGGTGGTGACAGAGACATTGTGTGGAGGAGACATGGAGACGAGGATGAGGTTGAGAATGCGAGGACAAGTGCAGGGGAGGGCATTGAACGTGAACTGTTGCTACATCGCGACATTAATCATATCGTAACCAGGACCCACAAGGGCGTCCCGGCTATCCAATCGAGCAGGGCCATAGCTATACGCAAGAGGTCACAAAACGAAGAGAAAAAGGGGCATAACGACTACTGCAAGAGAAGAAGAGAGAAACGCATAGGCTCACAACGCAACCAAACCAAGGCGACCGAACGACCAGGACAGGAACAGCGCGCTCACGCGCCCAGTTCCATGTCCCAGTCCTCGTCGTCCTCGTCGTCCACCAGAGACCCGTGACGCTTGTGACGGCCGAGGATGTCGTCCAGGAACCCGTCCGGGACCGTCCCGAGCGGCGACGCCCCAAACACTGGGCCCCACTGCGCGCGCATCCGTTCCATCGCCCGCCGTGCGCGAACGACGACCGGGTGCGTGTCCACGAGCGTGATGCCGATCCGGAGAGCAGGCGCAGCGCGCATCATGCTCTTCAGCAGCTCCCACAGCTCGGGGCTCGCCTCCAGCTCGACCTGGCTAAAGTCTTCACGGCGAAGTCGATGCCATGCCTCGCCCCTGCATCTTCATCAGCTACGACACTACGGAATCCACAACACAAAAACACGCACTGGTCTGGCACGACGATGTTCGACGCCGTCTCGAGCATCGTCAACCCCAAGCTGAACACGTCCGCAGCCTTCCCGTACCGGCCTTGCAGGACCTCCGGCGCGAGGTACAGCTTGTCGCCTTCGCGCTCGAACCCCGCGGGCTTCGCGCCAGGAATGAGCTGCGTCTCGCCCGGCGCGCTCGGGCGCGGCCACACAGACGCCATCCCAAAGTCACCGATCTTGAACCGGCCCTCGCCCGTGAGGAAGATGTTCGCCGGCTTCAGGTCGAGGTGGATGACGCCCGCGTCGTGGATGAAGCGCAGCCCCGCAGAGAGCTCCGCCATGATCTTCCACACGCGCGCCTCGTCCAGCCGCGGGAACGCGCGCCCGTACTCCCAAAGGAAGTGCGCAAAATTCCCAAGCTCGCACAGCTCCGTCTGAATATACAACGTCTCGTCTTCCTCCCAGCTGTCGACGTACCCGAGGATGTTCGGGTGGCGCCCGGAGGCGCGGACCGCCGCGTCTGTTGAGCGCGCAGCGGCGTCCGAGAGGTGCTTGAGGATATCGACCTCTTCGCGAAGACGCAGGCTGTGAACGAATCGCGTCAGAAGCTGTCGCGTGCGGGGAACAAACAGACCGAAAGAGAAGCCCTCCACATCCACTGGGACCACCAGACCATCGCGCTGACATCAGTGCGAAACCGGGCGGAAGCCCTCTGACGGAACAGCAGCTATAACACCGTGTCCCCTAGGGCGTCCCATGACAAACGACGTAGCCGGCGAAACACTCACCGATGCTTGGCGCCCTCGAACCGCTTCGACTTCTTCACCGCGAACACAGTATCGCCCCGAGACGCGTCCTTGTAGCGCACCTTCAGCACACAGCCAAACTCGCCGCTTCCGACCTCATCGATCTCCACGAACTCGCGAGCAAAGCAGCCCGGCTTCTCCTCGTCTGTGGGCGCGGAGAGGCGTCTGTGACGGACGGCCGATTGGGGCTGCGATTGCCGGGCAGGGTGAGCATGGGTGTGTGGACGAGTCATGCCCGCGAAGAGGCCTGTTGCTGGAGTACGAAGCGTAGGGAGGTTCTGGCTTACCCGTCGCTCGCGCGTCGGGAGGGTGAATGTGACCTTTGAACCTGGATTGACCGTTGGCGAGTTTGTTGCTGTAGACGTAGACGAGCCAGACGTTGATCGGCTGGCTAGCCCGATGCTCTGCTTGAGTGGGGAGGAGGGCGTAGGCACCCGTGGTGGCGGCAACGCCCATTCTACAGAATCGTGAGCGTCATGAATCAAATAGAATGTGGATATATGCGCACCTTTCGGACTGAGTCTCGTCGGTGTGGCATTTACAGACGACGCTTCACTTGAACTGGAGAACGCACCGCTGCTGCTCCTGCGCATCAACCAGCTCGCACGTCCAACTCGTCCATCGCCCGTCGGTCGCGCAAATGGAGGCAGCGTCGACGTCGGCCGCCCGAGTCCCAGACCGCCATACTTCCCGTCCTTCCCAACCGTCGGACTCTCCGCCTCATCCGCATCCAGGTCTACGTCCCCCGGAGGGCCCATGAGTTGCCGCTCCTTCCGCACACTCCTGTTTTCCTTCATCCGTCCAAGCCCAGGGAAGGCCGCCGGAAGGCTCTTCCGCGGCTTCGACTTGCCCTTGCTCTTCCCTGCACCTGATGCGCCCGAGTCCGAGCCGTCGTCAAAGTCTTTGAACCCGATCTTGTGAGCCACTGCGCTCTGCCACGGTCGTTGGACGCCGCCAACAAGGTGGGCCGTCTTGATCTTCTTCACAGGTGTGCCCGGAACACGCTTCGGCTCCGCGTCGCCGCGGGTGTGTACAGAGCCGCCTGCTGCGAGCGTCTTCAGGATGAAGGCGTCCACGCTGCGGCTCATGCCCATCTGAGAACCCAAGGAGCCCGTTGTATGCTCGTCGTCATGGCCGGCGATGTTGACTGAAGGCCACCCGCTGACCGATGGCCACCCGGAGGCGGCGGACGGCGCGAAACCAGGCGTAATCAACGCGTGGTCGTCGCTTGACGAACCCATCGTGCTGACGGAGGTGGACGCTCGAGGCATAGCAGCCGTAAGGAAGTCGGTGCCGTCATCAAGAGGGATATCGAGGTCCTCATCGCTGTCGTCGAGGACGACGCCCGAGTCTCGAGGGCGGAACTTCTTTGGCAGAGGCTCGAGGTTCTCGCGCTTCTGTTTCTTCTTCGGACTGGGTGTGCCCCCCTTCTGCAGGCTGATCGCAAACGATGAATCGGCATGACCGCTGCTGAAGAAGAGGTCTGCTTCGTCCGCTGAGGAGTCCGATTCGAGGCGCTTGCGACCGGTGGCGGGTGGCGGCGACGATGCCGTGGCAGTGGGGGACCGACTTGCCCAAGCCCACGCAGGCTGATCGTTCGACCCGGCGTAACTGTGGCGGCTGACGATGTTGGGACGTTGAGATGGTGTATCGGGTTGGAGGAACAAAGGCTGAGCTGGAGAGTTCCCGGTCGATGGCGTCGCGCTCCTTCGCTTCGCCGAGCTCTTGGTGACACTCGTCGTGCTGCGTGTGATGGTGGGTCCGAAGAACAGAGTCGCCGAGCTGGAGCTCTGAAGGCGGTTCAGTGTGCGGCTTGTATGCGACTGAGTGCGGGTCCGCGGCATTGCGCTGGCGGAGGGGTGGAGTCGGCGGCGTGGGGAACCGGATTCGGAGGAAGTCGTGGAAGAGTTGGACTTTGTGCGGGTACGCATGTTGCGGGCAGAAGGGAAAGCGACGCTGCTAGCGCCCTTGTTCTCATTTATGCGTGGAGTCGCTGTGGCCTGCAGGTGCGCGGCTATCAGTACGTGTGTGGCTAAGACGCCACAAAGGGAGTGGCTCACCTGAGTTTGAAAGACTGAGGGCGTATTGTGCACCGAATCGAGCAACTCGGCGGATACGGGGCGCGTACGGGCTCGCCGCTTGGTAACGTGGCCGCCGGGCGAAACGGCCTCGGCGACCTCCTCGTCGTTGATCAAGCCCTTGCGCGTCACAATGTCGAGACGGGGGGACTTGACGTTCGCGGCGGCCTTGACTCTTGCCCTGGGCTTTATAGAGGATAATGGTGCGGCAGAGCCGCCGGGAGTTGCCAGAAAGAGACGCTGCCGGTGCTCTATTGTCCCCTTCGCGTCGGTATCCGAGTCGTCGTGGTCGCTCTCGTCTGGGGAGTGATCGAGATCGCGAATACTCAACATGGTCATGGTCTCTGCCTGCTTCTTGAGGTGTAGCTCTGTCTCGGCCTTGCTCTGGGGGGTCCGTGAGCAGAAGCGAGGGGCGGAGATGGGCGCGAGGCGGTCAAAGAGCAGGATACCGGAGTCGCCGTGCGAACGGTTAGCGGCGGCAGAGGTGACGTTGAGCGGCGTCATGGTTCGGCTGCGAGAGGGGGTGGTGCATATGGGCGTCGGTTTGCGCTTAGTGCCGGCGCTTGCAGAAGCGATCAGAGACGGGTTGAGGTGCTTCACAGACAAAGCAGGGCGGTCAGGGGAGAATTGGAGAGAGTCCTTGATCGGGGTGCGAAGGGGGGTGCGGAGAGGGACTGGAGAGGAAGGGGGGATGATGTGCGAGGATGAGGAAGAAGAGGGTCCAAGGAAGAGATCGTCATCGTCATCGTCGACAGCCATAGACAGGTCGTGGTCGAGGGACGATCTGTGAGAATAGGCACTGTACGGGCGGAGGGGAGACTGGAAGACGTCGTCCTGTTCTACCGGAGGTGGAATGGGCAGAGCCTGGCGTCTAAGAGGAGAGGGCGTATGGATCGGGGTACCGAAGGCAAAAGATGCAGAGGCAGACTGTCTGGGCGGGGTGCTATGGAAGAGGGGGGTTGAAGAGCGACAGGAGGGGGACATGCTGGAGTCACGTTTTGATGGTCTGAAGGAGACGTATTCGGGGCTGGGGGAGAGGAGCATAGCGAGAGCCAGAGACAAAGGAAGGTGAGGATACAGATGGGAGGGAGATTGTGGCCGGTCGTCGCGGGCAGAGGCGCAGTCGTGCAGGACGTCAGAGGGAGTGCGTCGGGCGTCGGAACACGTGGAGACGGAGCGCCGTCGAGAGGAGCGGGGACGACGGGGAGGGGGCGGGAGGGGGAGGGGGAGACGGGTGAGTACTGAGGAGAGGACAGTTAAAGTGCTGGCGCAGCGGGCGACGCGTGCGAACTCAATCTCAACATCGTCATGTGATCGCGCTTATCTTTCGGTCTCCGCCCCAAATCACTCTACCTTTTGCCTTTCAAGCCTCTTCCCGCGCCACAACGCTTACTACTCTTAATGTACTGTATATCTATATACGTTGTCTGGTGGTTCAGATGCACCCAGCACCCTCGCTGTCCCAGTCAATTGACTGGCCAACGGCTCGGTCCCTGGCGACGCGAGTCCCGTTGACTCTGCGGCGACGGCTATCTTGCTTCCGGCCCCCGTCGCGACTCGAGTCGAGTGCGGTGCCTGGCTGTGCCGCTTCCTACTTGCCCATAACCGACATACTCTCCTCTCGGCCGATAACCGCCAGCCCCTGCGCACTTTGCCCAGTTCCTGTCGTACCACCCCAAGGAACCGCCCACCCGCACCACTCGCTCATCCACCCCTCCCAACACGTACCTCGCCCCGTCCGTCAGCTCTCCATTCTACATCGACGCCGTTGACGCATCAGACCCCTTGACTCTCCTGCCCTCTTCGGGTGCCGGTATGCACCCTACTCAATGCGCACCGATCTCACTACTCAGGTCCGTCGGCGATCGCCCGCGCACTCTCGCTACATAGACTCCGGTAGCCAGCCCGCAACCGACGATTAGTCGGTAGCTACAGCGTCGATGTTCTTGTCTGCGGCGTTCTTGTCACGACACTGTTGTTCTGCCGTGGGCAGTATTTTCGTAGCACACGGGCCTCCTTCGCCCTCTGCGTTGTTGCATGCACGGACAGTGCCCCTTTCGGATGACCTCGTTCGAGAACAGAAGATACGGCCGTGCGTCGCTCGAGGGATCTTGAACCATAACCTTGCACAAGTGATGGGGTGGCGGCGAACTCCTGTATCTTCCTGTGCCACAGAGGCGACCACCATGCATCCTCAGCTATCGACAGCGCAGCACACGGTCTGTGCAGCCCGACTCTCGTTCAACCTCGGGATTTCCAGTGGGTGTGCTTGAGAGTCCCGCCGGTCTCACCACGCTGTCACGCCGTGAATCGTGCTGTGTATCTCCGTGAATCGAAACTGGGAATATATGCGCTCGCTATACAACAGACGTTCGCGAACCCGCCAACCGGTCTACAACCTATACTCGCCACACCGTATTAGCGGACGGTACAGGCTGAAGCAAAACACGAGCGAAGGACTTACGTCGCGAATGTAGGGGAGAGTCAATAGGTGCCCGATACCCGGTAGTTGTCGCAGGAATGTCAGAATGACCGGGAAGAAGTCTCTGTTCGCGCACCCGACCGTCAGCACACACGTTCCCAACATATAGCGGAGGCGAGGAGACGAGAGTAGCAGGAAGAAATGCGATAGAGGAGGACAGGAGGTACGCACCCGAACAGGTTGAGGAATCCGAACGTCTCGACGATGACCCCCACGAACGGCCACTTGAAGAACACGAGGAGGATGCCGCCGATGAAACACACCGTCCCGCGCAGCTTCTGTTTCCGCGCAAAGAAGTAGAACGTCTTGGACGGCCCGATGATGAGCGTCAGCCCGGACAGGAAGAGGATCTGCAGCGCGCGGCGGGAGGTGAGGCAGAGGAAGGTATGGATGAGCACGAGCGTGGCGTAAACGGAGGAAGGCGCGTACGTTTCCAAGCGCGAGAAGGGCCCCGTCGAAGAAGAGGAGCACGCCGAGGAGCATGAAGAGGCCTCCGAAGGACGTCAGCGCGACGCCGATTTCTGCGCAAGGGAGAACGGGGGCGTGGTGAGCACCGCACAACCAGGGAGAGCACACGCTCGCGCGGGACGTACTTTGCGCATCTGTGAGCCACATCTTGCGTCGTCTGCGGTCGTGGTGTCCTGCGGTGCAGAGGCGGGATTTGCGAGAGCAGCGGGAACGCGCAAAGGCAGGCAAGAGCGCAGGTACTTGTAGCCCGCCAAGTCCGAGTCTGAGTCCGAGGTCGAGTGCACCGCAGGACGCGAGGACGTGTCAGTACTGCGTGTCACGTGCACTGGACGAGATGGTTGCGCGCCACAACGTCGAAGCCAGCTCTTCAGTGGTGTATCGCAACCCAGAAGAATTTCGCTCGACATATATACATTAGCATGCGGCCAGCCGTGCTCGCCAGCGAACGCGGGGCCGCACTGTACAGGTATAGGTACAGTAGACGCATATATGTACGTGTATCGGAACGGGACGCGGCCAGTTACTGCGTGATAGGTACTACTTTGGTATTGCTACATCGCCGCCGCCTCGCGCGCACGCGGTCGACGCAAAGCACGGTCTTGCCAAGTTCGCACGATGTCCCTGCTCTCCCGCCGCTGCCCCCACCCGCGCGACACGACAGCGCGCACCGCTCCCTGGCCGCTGTCTCCCCGTTCGAGCCTCGCACCCGGGGCGAAGGCTCTGTGTATGCGCCGCCTTCAGTGGTGAACCGATCGCCGGGCGTGTATGTCGGCGGGACGGGACCATGGCTGCGCGGAGTGGATTCCGCCGGCATTAGTACAAGAGCCGGTCTTCAGTCGTCTATGATGGAAGACAACTATGCCGCGTATAGGGCGGCGTGGTATCGAGATGTGGCTCGGCCTTCGTCGCATTGGAGGTTGCCTGGAAGGGAGGTGGCGGCAGAACCCCCGGAAGAGGCCGAACCGAGAGCTACTGCGCAAGGAGGGAGGGGGAAGGAGCGGAGGGGAGAGGAGAGGGAGGGAGGTACTTCTGTTCGAGGAAGAGATGGTGGGGCGTTGCAGTCGGACAAAACTGGTGGCCGCGTTGCGTACGACGAACGAACGGCCAACAGGCAGGAGACAAGCGCGCCTAGCGCCAGGCGCGACGAGGTTACGTCGAGCTGTTCTGGAGGGCCTGCTGCTCGCGCTGCCGAGCATTTCGCGCGGCGATCGCCTTCTCCACCCACGCTGGCATGTCCAACTCCCGTTTCTGGTCTTCGACGAGGAATGGGTGGGCCTGGACGGAGGCGCGAGGTCGATGAGCGATCGCTCCATGGCAAGCGGGAGAAGACGACTTACGAGAAGCTCCGAGTACGAGGCCCTTCGATCGGGGATCTTGTGGAGACACCGCAGGACGAAGTCCTTGGAAATGTCAGAGAAATGCTCGGGGAGCTCAGGAGGGTCGCCGTCGACGATGGCAGTCAGCTGCGCAAACACGTTGGCGTATGTCTCTGGTGGGTATGGGTAGTGCCCGAGCGCCATCTCGATCATCGACAGTCCGAGCGACCACACGTCAGACGAGACGGTGTACGTCCCGATGTTGTTTTGCGACTCGCCGCGGATACGCTCGGGCTGACCGACCATGAGTCATCGTACTCTGGAACGAATGGCGCGCAACTTACAGCCATGTAGCTCTGGCACCCGATGTTCGTCTTCGCCAACGACTTCTCCAGCTGGCCTGAGACACCGAAGTCGCATAGCTTGACTTGCCCCTTTGTGTTCATGAGAACGTTTGTGGGCTTGACGTCTGGGGAAGGAATGAGCTTCCAGTTTGGCAGGTTGAACTAACCAGAAAGACGCACCTCGATGAATAATCTGGAGGTCGTCTTTCAGAAACTTCAGCCCGCGGACCATGCTCCCAGTGATACGAGCGAGGACGTGCTCTGGTACGCCGTCCCCTTGTAGCTTATCGAGAGAGCCAGCATCCATGTACTCCATGCAGTAGTATACGCATCTGCGGAAATGACAAATCAGCGCATGCCTTACATTCGAACGGATAGGCTACGAACGATTCAATGAAAAAAGCTCCGTAGAACTCTACTATTTCAGGCGCGACGGCACGGTGCAGGATGTCAAGCTCCATGATGATACCGTTGAGCTTAGCATCGTCCAGCTCCAACCGGATTTCCTGCGAGAAGACGTCAAGGGATTGTGTTGGAGCGGAACACTTTACGCGTACCTTCATCGCCATTGCCACCTTGGTAGGCTTGTGGAGGACTTTCTTGACAGTACCATAGTTGCCCTTGCCCAGCTCGTCCTCGAGCAGCAGCTGATCCATATTGATGGCGAAGGATGCGCCATTGGAGAAATCGACGCCTTGGGCGTGCAGAACAGCCTTGCCGTTGAAGTTCAGTGCGCCCGAGGGATCGCTGAAGCGAGACATGAGCGAAAGAGCGGATCAGACGTGCCGCATACACATACACAATCTTGCCGAAATTGGCGAAGGGAGTAGAGAAGGAGTTGGGAGCACGTCTTGGCGGCTCATCGTCTGCTTGGGTTGGCCTGCCGCTGCCGAGACCAGCGTTCTGGAGACCTAGATCCATGCCGCTGAGTTTGGGTACGTTCTTGCCCATGCGACGGGCGGCAAGGCCGCCGAGAGTAGGTGCGCCTGGGCGTCCTGGGACAGGAGCGGAGGCGGGGGCCCGGAGAGCCATGGGCGGAGGTGGATGAGGTCTGTCGTTGAGTCCGACATTCTTGAGGGCCGCGGTGGCGGCATCGACAGAGACGGGAGAGCTGTTGGGGGCGCGACTGGCGAACTGTGGCAGGGGAGGCGGAGAGTAAGCACACGGAGAGAAAGGAATGAAAGGGAGATCAGAACGCGATAAGGCGGGGGATGAGGATGTGCACGTACGGCAGCCATTTTGGCCTGCAATGAAGGTGGGATTGGAGTCGAGTTGGGGTTTCTGTTGCGATTGTTGAGGAGGCCTGCGACGGAGCGGCTCTGGTTGGCGGAAGGCCCGCGGGCGGGGATGGGCACGGGAGCGGGGCGGGTGACGGCGCCATCCTGTTGTGGTGGGTTGGACATTGGAGGAGAGGGGGAGGGGGACGGAAGGAAAGACGGGTGGGGAGAAAAGGGAAAGGGCCAGTAAGAGCGACCTAACCCGGCCCATTCAAATCCGGGCGTCTCGCGGACCCAGTAAGGAGCTGATCAATGACATCACTTATGTCGCCTAGTCCTGCTACATAACAGCCCCCCTTACGGCAGGTGCTTCCCACGGCCTCTGCTGGCGGACGGGTGCGCGGGCGAGGGACTCGGGAGTCGTCCGTCCAGTGCTCCACGCCGCCCGCCCCATCCCTCGCCCGCCCCGCCCCATCGTCGGCCACCGTGGATTCATTCAGGCGTCTCGTCGCGCTTGTCCCGCCAGACCTCCTCTCCCCCGTCTATCTCGGTACGCGTCTCTCTCTCCCCTTCTCAGTCCCGTCACTCAGCCCTTCTGCAGCAGCCGCCGTCCCCCTCGTCCTCATCTTCGCCCGCGTCCTATTCACACAGGCGAAGCGCACCACCGGCTCGCACATGAGCATCTTCGTCAAATGGGGCCGCGAGAGGTCCGTCCTTTCCCCTTCTCTCTTGCGTCCTCGCTGACGTAGCTCCTCGTCTCTTCACCCTCGCCATGCCTTTCCCTGCCCCGGACCATCGTCATGAACGTCTCTTGCACCCCGCGTCTCGCTCATCATCAGGCTACGCTTCTCCGTCCCCCCGCCCAGCACAACCCTCGGCCAGCTGCGCCACGAGATCGCGGAGTACACCCAGCTGCCCGAGCACTCTTTTAAGCTCATCCATGCCGGCGCTGTAATGAAGGACGACAACGCACCAAGTACGTCTCGAGATCTCATACGCTCTCCCCCTCTTCCTACCCCAATGTGTCAGCCATTCATCGATCGCCCACCGTCCCCTGCTTCCTATTTTCGTCCCCGTCCCTCTGCGCGTCTCCGCCTATCGGGCCCGCTTCCGTCCTCCTTTCCACGCCCTCATGTCGCGCGTTCAGACCTCTGCCGTCACCACCACACCGTAGAACCGTTTCATTTGCTCGCTTCCAAACCCTGTGACCCGCCTTCGTACTGACGTCACCCACAGTCTCTGCCTACGGCATCAAGCCTGGCAGCACGATAGCCCTCGTTGGCGGCGGCGAACCCCTCCCTCCTGCCCCTTCCGCCCGCAAGGAAACGGCGCCGCGTACCGAGGAGAGCACCATCTCTCAGATCCGATCAGAGCTCGATAAGGTCCGGTCCACCCTCCGCCCCGACGTCGACTCCTTCCTCGTCGCCATCGCGCCGTCTACCGCCGCGGCGCAAGTCGGCCCGACGCGCACGCTTACCGCGCCGCCACCCAAGCCTGCGTCGGCGGCAGGGTCGACAGCGCGTCCCCCAGCCGACTTGGCGCAGGAGCACGTGCGCCTCGGCGAGTTGTTGCTGCAGAGCCTCCTCCGACTAGATGCCGTCACCGCAGAGGGAGAGTGGGAGGAGGCTCGGAGAGAGCGCAAGGGCGCCGTCAAGGAGGTCCAAGGTCTATTAGACACGCTAGACCGTGCTTGGCGGGCTCGTACGAAGAGCTAGGCCAGTATTTATACCCGTCCGTTTGTAGTAGAATCTCATACAGCGCTCCCGGCTCCCACACGGCATATCAAGAGAATGCGTTGTCTCTGGATAGGCGAGTCCTCTTCGGGCTGCGTTCCCATCCTCCGTTCTGTTTGCCAGCCGTGCCTGCATGCCTCTCATGCATGTACATTGTCTCGAGCACCTCGTACACAATGCTCAATGGGTACAGTGAGTGCCCAACAAACAAAGGCAGCAATTATTGTCGACCATTTTCCCTCCTTTTTTATACCACTAGCAGTTACCTGGGCCTTTGGCATGGTTCAGTTTCTGAGTTACGGAGTCCATCGTAATGATACAATTTCCCGGTCGTTTCCGCTTATCAGAGTCAGCTCCTACATACCATACATAGCTACTCAGCTTAGCATCATAGGTGAGTGCTCCTGCTATGACTGCCGCGTGTCCATGCTTGATATGGCGAGTTGGGCTCATCAAGGCATTTTTTCTCTTTACTTGGAGTTTCTCAAGGATCATAAGCCACTCCTATTTGACAAATACATCACTCCTGAACCACCTCAAAGTACCACATACTACCCACAGTATGAGCCCGCTGTGCCCAGTGACTTGCGTGTTACCTAGTCAGGTGCTTGCTTTGTGGTGCCCTGGCTGGGGTATTGTGAAAAAGTCATCTGGGTTTCTAACCAGCAGTCAACAATTGGCACCCCAGAAGGCCACTTTCTAGTCAGGATCATAGACACTTTTCACCACACTGTTAGGAACTTGTGTAACCAATTCTTGTGAGCATACATTGTAACTACAAGGAGCTGATTAAGTATGGTAAGAGGTTCACAGACAGTCCACATAGCTAGAAATCCCAAAGCTCCTTGTTGTCAATGTCCTCATCCTCCATATCACTTACCATAACGCTCCCTGCATTCACAGAACTCTTGCTGTTGATATTGGACTCTCCCTCCTCCAATCACTTATGAAGCAGTGCACACAGCACCACCAAGATTAAATCCACCTGTAAGCATTGAAGGCAGCATTGTTGAGCTCAAATTCTGCCCATGCAGGGTTACTTGCTTGCTTGAATAGCTTTTTAGGGTTACTGGGTAGTGTTCACCAAGGGTTAGCTGACCCCCCAAGGGTCAAGTATAAGCGGCAGAAAAGTTGTTATTTGCCCACCTGATAGTCTGAATTCAATCAGAAAAGAGAGCTGCTCACTACTTTGCATGCAATCACCTCAAATACTGTACTGATCAGACCATAGCGGGCCCAGGTGTGACATGTGACAGGGGAGATATAATGCAGACATGCAGAAAAGTGCCCAAAATGATCATGAAGAGTCTCCTAGTGCCCCTTTTGGCCTGCAAAACCAGGTGCCTGGGGCCAAAATCCCCAAGTGACTGGTGACAGAGGGATGTTAGGGACATACTGAGCTAAAGTACCAAAACCTGAGAAATGCGGGGGTCATATGCAGTAGAGTCTACATGCCGGTTTGGAAACCTCCGGGCTAACATCTGAGTGTTTCTTCCCGATGTTTTATAGTAGATAGATGTTTTAAATTTCTAGCCAGCCATGTAGTTGCCATCACGGGTGTTCTACGTGTGCCGAAACAGCCGTGCAGTGACAGGCCAAAAAAAAGGAGTAATTAAATCATAACATCAAGCGGGGTCGAACCCTGGATCCCTGAGAGCAAATCAATGAGTCTCCGTGCAGTAGCCACTAAGCCACCATATGAATACATCTGACACAATTTTGGACAGTATACCTACCTCTTTACTATCTTGTCTGCACATACTTGAACACCGAAGCTCACAAGTATGTCCTATAGATAATGGCATCTGCGCATTGTCCCCCGTTAGACCCGGGCTTAACCATGCTACTGGGACATACTCAACGCAAACACACCAAAGCACATGTTCTTACTTGTGGTAACATTAGTGAGGAATGATGGAATACAGACATGAGACACCTTAGTAGTCCCTACTGTACCCGGCCAACCGGTCGCGTCCTGCTGCCTACTCGTGCAGTAATGTAGCTGTGATGGAGCAGTGGTAAACTCTACTCTACAGCTATTATCTCACGGAGGCTCCGGGTTCAATCCCTTTGTCTTACTTTTGCTTACTTTCTTTTGCCGGTGGTGCTTGTTCCCTCGTTCCCTCGGGTGCCTGAAACACAGCCACACTAACAGCCCAGCGTATTGCAAGCCGCCCCCGGGCTATTAGCCCGGTGCGGCTTGCAAACCGGAATGTAGACGGCTCATATGCAAAGTTTCAAAAATACGGAGATTGATGGCTAAGTCCCAAAAACACGGGGGTTATTCAATCTAAAGCCCCAAAAATGTGGGGGTTCACTCTGGCAGTATGTAGGTCCAGGACTTTAAGGGTAAGTTGTTTGACAAGGCTATTGGTAACACCCTGGGACCTGGTCCATTGGACACTATTTCAGAAGTCCACAGTGCAGGCAACAAGACTTAGAAGGCTGGTTGGGGGTATGGCAGTTCAGGGTTTGATCAGTAGGTGGTTTGAAGGAGTGTAGCAAGGGGAGTAACAAGAGCATAACAAGATACTTGAGCTGAGTAAATACAATGGCCCAGCTCAGCATATATAATACATAAGCCTATTATCAACAAAGGCAACAAGAGGCATATGGAAAGTAAGTTCTGGAGGTAAAGACAATAAAGCCATTGTATAGGAATATCAAATAGGGATGGTGCAATCTAAAACATGAGCAATTGGCAAGCAGACACATGCAGTCACCCCAAAGGCAATGGCCAGAGTATTTGGACATCAACTATCAGACACACTCTGTCCTCATGGCCCCATGCAGACACAAACTCCCTGCGGCCAGCACTATCTTGACACATACATTGATAGTAAGTCTTGCCATACAACTGGCTACCTGCTTCAACACAAATCCAACCAGGCAGTGCAGCTCAATGCACACATTACACGCAGTTAGCTTGACACAGGCAAGCCATTCTGTATATTGTGCATGGACGGTGGCAGCAAGTACATCAACAATGAGATCAAGCACATCTGTGCTAAGTGCAGCATCTGTCACAAGCTCACCAATCCTGTCACCTCACAGGAGAACAGCATTGCTAAGCATACAAACTGGATAATTATGGGAATGGCACACTCTATAATTTGGGACTTCTGCAAATGTCCTGGTGAGGTGGTCTTATATGCAATACATATCCACAACTGCATCCCCAGTTGGGCTTTTGATGGCAGCATTAGGCCCCACAAAATGTACTTCAGCATCAAACCCTTCTGTTAGGACGCGTGCCGTAGGCGGACGGATGGGCGGAGTTGGCGGAGATCCGAAGGAGGCCGGTGGAGTTCCGGCTACGACACGGGGGGTAGGGACTTTGGTGGAAACTATTAGTAACACCCTGAGCGATCTCGTCTAGTGTCCCCTATTTACTAGAGGGCACCAACAAGGAGACGGGGGAGCAGGAGTTCCGACGGAGGAGAACGGAGATCCGACAGGAGAGACGGAGAGGAAGGAAGAGGATGGATTAGACCGAGGTAAGAGTGATGATAGTAACAACAAGAATCCGAACTAAGGCAAAGGCTACTACCAGCGCGCCTTAAATACTAAGCGAGCCTAACAAATAAGGAAAGGGGTCTTGCGTCATAGGCATCGGAACTCCGGTGGGTCCGAGGCCTAATGACATAAGCCAAGACAAAGGAGAAACTAATAAGAAGAGATATGATGTCATCTAGGGAAACGTCCAGAAATCTACCAATGAAGGAAAGTGAGATAAGTCCGGATGTCCGATCGGAAGTCCCGAGGCATGTGCCCGGAGTTCCACGCACGGGTCGTGACAGTGCCCCCCACCTGGGCCCGAGCCCCCGAGGGCCATCACATGACCCTGGGAGACGGAGTTGCGAAAACTGCAGGGTCGGCCCCGGGCTGGGGTATAAAAACGTGCGAGTTTGAAGGCTCTTCTCGACACTCTTCTTCCCATCACCACCACCACCACCAATCAACCCCCACGCCCATCATGTCCGACCCCACCTCGTCTCAGCCCCGGAGGTCCGCGCAGGAACGCCTGGCGGAGATGGAGGCGGCGACAGCCGCGCTGCGAGTGGAGGCGGAGCGTGAGCGCAAGGAGGAGGAGGAGCGGCAGCGGAAGGCCGCGGAGGAGGAGGAGCGGCAGCGGAAGGCCGCGGAGGAGGAGGAGCGGCAGCGGAAGGCCGCGGAGGAGGAGGAGCGGCAGCGGAAGGCCGCGGAGGAGGAGGAGCGGCAGCGGAAGGCCGCGGAGGAGGAGGAGCGGCAGCGGAAGGCCGCGGAGGAGGAGGAGCGGCAGCGGAAGGCCGCGGAGGAGGAGGAGCGGCAGCGGAAGGCCGCGGAGGAGGAGGAGCGGCAGCGGAAGGCCGCGGAGGAGGAACCGCCCAAGAAGAAGAAGGCGAAGACGGCGCCCGAGGGTAAGGGGAAGGAGAAGGCGGTTGAAACCGTCGAGTCGAAGTAAGTCCGGCGGAATTCCGCGTGACTTGCGACTAACTTTCATTCCCAGGGTCTCCTGTGAGGCGTGCAAGGAGTCCCGTGTCGCCTGCATCTACAAGGTGGGCGGGACCAAGGCGCGCTCGTGCATCTTCTGCATCGCCCGCAAAATCGCGTGCATGACGGACGGCCGGGGGTCTTGGGGCCCCGTTCTCGACGCTGCCCCGCGGAGTTCCGGTTCCAAGGCCGGGAGTTCCGCGGGTGAAAAACTTGGCGAGCGCCAGTGGCAGGCCGACCCTGACCCCGCGCAGAAGCTCACCGGCGAGGAGCTGCTCCAGACCTTCCTCGTCGAGGTCCAGGGGCTGCGGCGCGACGGGGTGCGCACGCGGGACCTCCTGCGTGCAACCCAGAGGGAGCTCGCGGAAGTCCGCTCCGAACTCGTGGAGTTCCGCGACGCCGCCGGTCTCCTCATGTAAGTGTACGGTGCGAGACACCTGTCCCATGGTCCTCCACTCCCTGGAGGTCGAGGGCGAGTACGTGCCGTCCTCAAGCGAGGACGAGGAGAGCGACGGGGAGGACGAGGGTGCGGGCACGGAGGGGTCGCGGAAGTCCGACGCGGCGGCGGAGAAGGAGAAGGAGGTGGAGAAGGTGGCGGAAGGGACTGGTGCGACGGAGGCGGAGGGGAATTCCGCGTAGGAACTCCGGTAGGGAAACCGCGGACATCCAATAGCTACAGTAGATAGTAAAGTGGTGAAATGTAGCAAAAAAATGATGCTCAAAAGCGAAGTGTGAAAGTGAGACTAAGGGTGAAATAAGAACCTAAGCGAAAAGTGTAATCAAACGACTTTTTCTAAGGGTCCTGGCTTGTCCGGATAGCTCCGGTGGAAGTCCGAAACTAACTCTTGCGCGTGCCCGAGCTCCGTGGCTAGAATCCACGAAGTCTCTTCGTCCGTACCCTCGTATCCAGCCCAACGGACTAGATACAAGAGCTTGCAGGACTTCCGACGACGATCCAGCTTGGAGTTCAGGATCTCCGAGATCTCGTACTCCGGCTCCCCATCAATAATGACTGGAGGGGGAGGCGGTTGCACTCGACCCGGAATTCCGTTCGGAGTTGCGGGCTCCAGCTGGGAGACGTGGAAGACCGGATGGACGGCGCGCATAGAGTCTGGAAGCCGAAGCGTATAGGAATGAGTTCCTACCTTCGCAATGATTTCGAAGGGTCCTAGGAACTTTTCCGACAGCTTCTTGGACGGTCGCGTCGTTCGGATGTGCTCGGCCTTGAGGTACACCGGATCTCCGATATGGAAGTCCGGAGCAGGCAGACGGTGCTTGTCCACCTGTACCTGATAGCGGGCCTGCGCTTCCGCGATCTGCGTCCGGAGGACCGAATGGAGTTCCTCGAGGTCTACTGCGAACTCCCGGGCCCGAGCGGAGGTGAGGTCGCGTTCCGGGTGGACCGCAAGTCCGGGGTTGTAGCCCTTGTTCGCAAAGAACGGGGAGATCCCGGTGGTCGCGTTGGGGGCATTGTTGTACGCGAACTCCGCTAGGGGGAGAAGTCGGGCCCAGTTGTCTTGCTGGTAGTTGCAGTAGATCCGGAGGTACTGCTCCAAGGTCTGGTTAACCCGCTCGGTTTGGCCGTCTCCCTCCGGATGGTATCTGGAGGTGAAGTGGAGGCGCATGTCGAGGGCCTTACCGAGGGAGCGGAAGAAATGGGACACGAACTCGGAACCCCGGTCGGAGGTGACATGCGACGGAACTCCGTGTTTGGAGAAGACATGGAGGACGAACAAGTCCGCGAGCTCTGAGGCTGTAAGAGTGTCGTGCGTCGGGATAAAGATGGCTTGCTTGGTGAGGCGATCCACGACGACGAGGATGGCGGTATAGCCTCCGGAGTTCGGGAGTTGCTAAAGAGAATGGCAGTATAGCCTCTGGAGTTCGGGAATTGCTCAATAAGATCCATGGAGATGGAGTTCTATGGGCACTCCGGGATCGGGAGTTGCTTAAGTGTCCCATAGGGAAGGTGCCGAGGAGTCTTCGCGCGCGCGCACTGAGTGCAGGACTTCACGTAGTCTCGGACGAAGGCTCGGAGTCCGGGCCAGGCGAAATCGCGGAGGACCAGGGCCTGAGTCTTGTTCTGGCCCCAGTGCCCGGCCGTTGGATGGTCATGGCGAGAACGGAGGACTCGGAGACGGAGATCCGAAACGTCCGGCACGTAGATCCGGCCGTTGAAACGGAGGAAGCCTTCTTCGTCCAGAGACCAGCGAGAGTCGTCCTGGCTTGCAGCGGTGAGTGCGGCGGCGAGCTCGGAATTCCGCGGATCTGCCGACTGGGCTGCACGGATGTCCGAACGGAGCTGGTGATCGTCCAGCAAGAACATCGCTCGGAGGACCGGTTCCCGAAGGTACGTCGCCCGGAGGGAGGAAGCGAGCTGCTCCTGCGTGAAGACAGGTCGGAAGTTGTGCGGGTTGACTACGGAGTAGTCACTGCCCCCCTCTTTTGGGTAGACGTCCCAACGTCGAGTGAGCGCGTCCGGTTTTGCGCCGAGTTTTCCGGGGCGGAAGCGGATGACCAGATTGAACTGCGACAGGAACTCCGACCAACGGGCTTGACGGCGAGTGAGGAGTTTTGTGGTGGAGAAGTACTCGAGGTTCTTGTGGTCCGTGACGACATCGATCGGAGTTCCGGACCCCTCGAGGTAGTGCCGCCAGGCCTTGAAGCACTCGAAGATCGCGAGGAGTTCCTTGTCGTGGGTGTCGTAGTTGAGTTCCGCTCCGGAGAGGGTCCGGGAATGGAAAGCGATGGGATGGAGTTCCCCGGACTCCGTGGTGATTGACAGGATTCCGGCGATGGCGTACTCGGACGCGTCGGTTTCGACGGTGATCTGGCGGTCGGGTTCCCAATGATGCAGGATCGGCGCGGAGGTGAAGGCCTGCTTGAGCGCGTTGAAGGAGTTCCGACATTTTTCATCGAAGTTCCACGGAACTCCTTTCCGCGTCAGCCGGGTCAAGGGAAGGACAATCTCGGAGTAATTGTGAATGAACCGCCGGTAGAAGTTCGCAAATCCGAGGAAGGACTGGATGTCTCGGACTTTACGGGGTTCCGGCCACTCGAGGATTGCCTTCACCTTGGACTCCGACATGGTCAGGCCTTCCGGCGACAGGATGTAGCCCAAATACTCGACGGAGGTCGCGTGAAATTCACACTTATCCGCGCGAGCGTAGAGCCTGGAACTCCGGAGCCTTCGAAGGACTTCCTTGACGTGCTCGCGGTGTTCCTCGACGGAGTCCGAGTAGATGAGAATGTCGTCGAGGTATACCACAACGCACACGTCCAGGAGATCCGCAAACACTTCATTGACGAAGCGCTGGAAGGCCGCCGGAGCGTTCGAAAGTCCAAAAGGCATCACAAGCCACTCAAAGGAACCGTACCGCGTCCGGAAAGCCGTCTTCCACTCGTCGCCAGGTGCGATACGGACGAGGTTGTAGGCGTGACGGAGATCGATCTTGGTGTAGATACGGGCTTTCCGGGGTGTGTCCAGGAGATCCGACACGAGCGGCAGCGGATACCGGTCCTTCCGAGTGATCTTGTTGAGCCCCCGGTAGTCCACACACAGGCGGAGGGATCCGTCCTTCTTTTTGACGAATAGGACCGGAGCTCCGCACGGTGAGTTGGACGGCCGTATGAACCCCGAACGGAGGTTTTCCTCGATATACTCGCGCAAAGTGTCCAACTCCACCTGGGACAGCGAGTATATCGGGCCGAGGGGCGGAACCTTGCCCTCCTCAAGAGTGATCTTGAGGTCATAGGGCCGGTGTTCCGGGAGGGTGTCTGCCTTCCTCTTGCTAAAGACATCCGCGAATTCGTGGTATTCCGGTGGAATTCCGGTGAGGTCCGGAACCTCCTCCTCAACCACGGAACTGCGGGCCTTAACAGAGTCCAGCGAGACGGCCGACAGGTTGAGAGTGAAACTCTCAGCCCCAGGTAACCGGCACGCACGCGCAAAGGCAGCGGCGTTGACCAGGGAAACCCGGGGAACCGACTGGGGGTCCGAAGGAAGGTCCGAGGGGGAGGTCCGAGGATACGACTCTGCCGGTGGATCTCCGACCGGAGGAGACGGAGGTCCGGACAGAGAAGCCGAGGGTGCAGGGGGTTCCGAGGGTGCAGGACGCGTCGGGGGAACAGTCCGGAAATGGATGCTACGCTTCTTCCAGTCAATCAAGGGATTGTAGGCGGAGAGCCAGCTGTATCCCAGGACTGCTGAGACCGACTTGTCGAGCGGAGTGACGTAAAAGTCGACCGACATGACCTCTCCCGAGGGGAATTGGACTGGCAAGGTGGAAGTCCGAGAAATGATATTATTTGACGAGCCGTCGAAAAGTTGGAGACGGATAGGAGTTACAGGAGCTGTCGGAAGTCCGTAACGCTCTACGAAATCCGAGTCCAAGAAGCAATGAGAGGAACCCGAATCGACGAGCGCTCGGAACTCCGACGGTACGAGCTCCGAGAAGAGGGTGACGTGAAGGGAGAGGGGGTCGGAAAGAGCGGACGCGTTGAGCCGGAGAACCGGAGGGATTTCCGTGCCTGGAGGGTCAACGCAGTCCTCACTGGGCACGGAGGGCAGAGGACTGCGGACTAGTTTTTTGGCTCCTCCACAGGCTCGGAGTCCTCCTGGACATCCGGCTGGAGTTCCGAAGACTCGGAGGTTTGGGCAGCGCGGCCTTTCGCAGGAGTAGCCGACTTCTTCGGGCAGACCGCGGAGACATGTCCCGCGCCGCCGCAGAAGAGGCAGAGGTTGTTGGCGAACCTGCGCTGCCTTTCCTCCTGGGTCAGCTTTCCGTCCTTGCCCAGCTTATCAGCATAAGGCTTGGAGGTCTGCTTGGCCGGAGTCTTGGAAGTGGACGAGGAGTTCCGGGGGGCGGAGGTAGGCGCCGACGAGGAGTTCCCAGCAGGAGACGACGACTTGGACGGAGTTGCGGACTTGGGCTCCGAGGCAGGCTTCACGGAAGTCCCTGACGACTTGTGACTTCCGGAAGATTCCCGGGCTTGCTCCGCCTTGCGCTCCCAGTACGGAACCCGGAATGGGTTCCGAACTGGCGTACACGGGTCCAGGATATGGACCTCGCGACAACCAAGAAGTTCAAAAACTTCTAGGAATGATCGACGAGATGGTCGGCGAGGAGGCTACCTCCAGTCCTCCCGCCTATCTAAAAGTAACGAAGATGTCGTTACCCAAGCCATACTCCGGCAAGGACGATCTCGACGCGTTCGAGATCTGGTTACACAACTTGCTGGAGTTCTTCCGCACGCTACGCGTGACCGGTCCGTCGATGGACCAGGATCGATTGAGGATCCTCGGAGACTGCCTATCGGAGGACACTGCCTCCTGGATGTACAACACGGTACAGTCTCCTTCGCGTGAGCGAAGGAACTGGCTCTTCGAGGAGGCCGTAGTTGGCCTATTCCGGCGGTTCATCCACCGAGATACCCATCTCCAGGCGGCCCAGCAGTTTGAGAAACTGCGGTTCGACTCGAGCAAGGGTGGAGTAGCTGCGTTGTACGAACGCATGCTCTACATCTCGGAGCGAATGTGGGAGAGACCCTCTCCGTTCCAACTCCGGAACAAGTTCATCGAGGCTCTGCCTGAGAGCTATGAGCATGTACTCACCGTCGTGAACGGGCTCTCGGTGAAATACAACACCCTCGCCGAACTTTACCAGGCCGCGCTCGATATCGAGCAGAATACCAAGGCGCTGCAAATGCGCCGGAGAACCCAGACCGCTAGCGGTAGTGGAGGAGCACACGCTGGTGCTTCTCGGTCAACCTCTGACCACCGTGCTAGCAAGCCGGCGGCAAGCGGACAGCGTAAGACTGTCCCCGTGGAACACACGGCCAGACCCTCGGTGTCGGGGATCCGACGTACGGGCACTCCTCGAGTGCAACCTGAAAGGTCGGATCGACCCAGGGTCCAAGCTGGACCGACGGCTCGAGTGACGGCGCGACCAGCAGCGACCAAGTCTGGGTCGCAATGTTTTTCGTGTGGTCAAATTGGACACTTCGCGTCCGACCCGTCGTGTCCCAACTATGGGAAGAAGACGACGCAAGGCCAGCGAATGTTCGCGCAACGTGTCATCGACGACACCTCGGACGAGGAGCCGTCCGCGAAGCCGGACGAGCCCGTCGTCAACATAGAGGAGGAAAATCCTCCTGAACCGGAACAGGTCGAGGACGACATCGTCCAAGACCTCCCCCAATCGGATTACGAGATTGGGGGATCTCAATACGAATCGGAGGACGAAATCGTCCAAGATGACGACGACGAGTACGAGTACACCTCGTACATGGCTAGCATGCGGGTGGAGGCTATTGCCTCCAGTTCGGGTACTACCGAACCGAGGATCCACAGCATGGCTGTGGCGGCCGACCGTGGCCTACGCCACGCGTGGTTATACGACGCGAAGGTCCGCAAAATCGAGGACCCGGCGGCGCAGCCGAAACGAGTGCACGAGGCGCAGAGAACTCTCTGCGCCGAAATACCGATCAACGGTATAAAAGCACTCGATGTCCGATCGGAAGTCCCGAGGCATGTGCCCGGAGTTCCACGCACGGGTCGTGACACGACGTCTCTGCTCAGCAATCAGGACGTCCGTGCGATACAGGTAACGCCAGCATCCTCCCAGGGTGGCTCGAGGGTTTACACATGTAAGCTCGGCGTCGTATTCTTCTAGAACTTGTTA
Organism: Trametes sp. AH28-2; assembly: GCA_001304625.1. NCBI lineage: Eukaryota > Fungi > Basidiomycota > Agaricomycetes > Polyporales > Polyporaceae > Trametes > Trametes sp. AH28-2. The sequence goes on from KQ464095.1 coordinate 214,965, forward strand.
TTGATCCGTTTCCCAGACTGCACCGACGCCGTCACAAAGTCTCACACCCCTGTCCCCCGTGGTATCTCCGGTTGTATGTCCACAGGTGGTACGTTGTTTGTTCCTCTTCCCGGATTATTACGCTCAATCTATCCGCCAGACGTTGACACGGATGGAGAGGATGACAATGGCCCACCTCCCCTCGAGCGCGCCGACGGGAGCAAATCCACTTCAGACGCAGGTTACACTGCCGTCGTCGACAGCGGCGGTGTCGCGAACGTCGACATCACAGCTGTCCCGATTCCGTACATCGGGTGCGAGCAGCTCTACCGCATCGCCGCCAACCTCAGTTCCGGCGAGCCTCCTGCTCAATCCCTCGTCGTCCCTGAGGATGCGAGTTCCTTCGCGAACACTCCGAACACTCAATCCGAGAACTCCAACATACAGCCGTTCACTGCGGGAGTGCCCAATCAGGCGCTCTACAGAGCCCTTGCCAGCGACCAGGGACTCAGTGCCCTTGCCCATATTCCGCTCTCGACAACCGTACGTTCGCCTACTACCGCGTCGCCCTCTTCCGGCACCATGGTCACTGGACTCGGCAACTCTGGGTCCCAACCATCCGTCTACCCCGTCACCGTTGGACCTGCCGTGGTGGCTCAGACGACTAGCCCTTCCAGTGGTACGACGTCCTTCACTCCGCCAGTCGCCACGCAGGCCGTACCTGCTGTACAGCCACAGCCCATCAACGGGGTTCAGAACACAGCGCTGACGGCTCACCCTAACGTGTACGGCGTTGAAGGCGTGCCGAACCGAGTTATCGAGTGAGTGTGCGCTAGTCTAACCTTGATGTTCATCTTGTCTAACTTGTTACAGGCGCATGCGTGTGGTTGCAAACTACGTCTACCCTCCGTTCAACACGTTCTCGACCTCCCTCGTGCCGGTCAACAGCGACTGGGGTCGGGGCAAGGATGAGCGGGTGCTCATGTACGGCGGTAGACCCGTTATGTTCTGGAACACCGGTATGATCCGGAAGCTGTGGTTTTACAAGCCGAATGGTGAGGCGCAGACGAGAGTCAGCCTGGGCTTGGAGATGTGCGTCGCCGGCGACCTCGACGCGGTGAAGGCCCTGTACACGCGTGCGCGACCTCGGTCCGGTGAGCGAGGTTTCTCCTTACGTTGTTCGCGCCTAACGCGCCCTACAGTTTTGACCACCGACATCGTTTACGCAAGCCGCCTGCAAACCGTGCGTGAGCGAGGAGCCACATCCACGCAGGTGAGTACGACATTCACGTCTTACATCCTTCTCATCGTTGACGCGATATTCTAGGCTGTCCCCTTCGAAGAGGTGTACGACGCTACCGAAGCGTTCACCGCCAAATCCGTTATGCCTCGCCTTCGTGCAGCTGACTTGGCGGAGGGCGACATCGTCGTCGCTGAGTGCAACTTCACGCGCTGGAAGAAGCCGGGTGAGACCAAGAAGAAGATGTGGACGTCCTGGGACGTCGGGTTCGAGCTGCTCAGCATCTCCCTTCTCTACAGCAACCCGAGCGCCCCGGTTGCTCAGGAGGACGTCCCTGAGGACGTTAACACCATGTTTAATCTCTAGTGACTGCTATGTATCGTAAAAGCCTCCCGTTGCGAGGCGGTACCGTCTGTTCTCCATATAGTGTCGAATGTCGTCGATTGTACTGCCTCGTCTAGCATAGCCCAATATAGAGTATTCGAGGCATTTTATTGGGCTCCCGCGGCGTCCTCGGAAGTCACGCGTATGTTCACTGCTCGGCTGTCTGCAAATCTCACGGTCTGCTCCACGTACTCTCAAGACGATCGCTCCGTTTGCCTCCCCAACCTTTGTCGACAACGCTGGTGTGTCCTCTACCTTGCGCCGCAGGTCGGAAGTGTCGCTGTCAGCCTCACATGCCAGCCCCTCTTCCGAGTTCCTTGCGATGATGGGTTCAAATGGGAACGCGACTGCTCGAGAACTGGTACTCCCCTCTCCAACATGAACACCCCACCCGCTAGCTCGCCTCCACCCGCTCGTGTAGAATGCTCGGACGAAGCAGACGATAATCCCGCTAAGAGACGCAGGTATGTCCTTTGACGACCCGTGAAGCATAACACGCTCACGCACCCCTCCCGCTAGCTCGCCTCCACCCGCTCGTGTAGAATGCTCGGACGACGCAGGCGACATTTCCTCTAAGAGACGCAGGTATGTCCTTTGACAACCGCGAACCGTTACATGCTCAGGTGTCCCTTAGGCTGGCATCGCCCGAGAGGAGTGGGAGCATGCAGGGTGATAACCACAAGCCTGGTATGCAGCACGGTCGATCGGAGCCGTCACGGTGAGTACGCCTACGACTTCGGCAGACCTTGATGCTGATATCCCATAGGACGACGGTCGCGTTCACACCGGTAGGGACAGTTCAAGCAAATTCATCCGACGGTGACCTACCGGACTTGCCGACGTACGTACAACACTTACCTCTGCTGCAGTCGTTACGATCAACTGAAGGACGTACGCTGTAGACGAATCGAACAGTTCCGGAGCCTTGCTTGTAGTGCTGGACCGTGGTTTGCAGTATCTATGGTACCACGTCGCACCGATTGGGAAGTCGTCTACAACACTCGTACGACAACCGCTCTCAGCTATCAGGGCCGACCCGTCAACATATGGGTCATCGGGACAATACGAAGTATCAACGTATACATCGGGATCACGGGCGACAACCCCACCGTTCGGTTGTCCCTGGCGCTCCTGGCGGATGCAGATCGCATCGCGTTGGCTGACGTCGAACGCACCGTGCACAAGAACCACGCCACTCCTCTCGCTAACACATTCAAGGCCATCACTCCAGGCGGTAGTGACGGAAGACAGGTATTCACGTTGTGCATTGACGTAATGCATCGCGCTTGCTCATTGTATCTCACAGGTGCTGCATTCCATATACGACGCCACACACACTTACCGAGCGAAACACGAGATGGACCGTATCCCGGCAACGGTGCTCGAACCGAACGACGTCGTGCTTGCTGAGTGCTGGTTCATCAGACGGGAGCTTGTAGGCGGGTGGCAGACAATGTTCCACCTCCGATCCATATCGAGGATCTCAGCCGCTTCCCCTGGGACAAGCACCGCCGCGGCATCGGAACCTGTTGCTTTCCCTTGGCAAATGTAGGCTGCTTCGACGTCGTCTTGTAGTACGAACCCCATCGGGGTAATCGATCACCAATCGACCCGATGTCGCTTGCCAGGCGCGATCATGGCCCGTTCTTCTCGTCAGCCCCGGTGTACTATATCTCGTCCCGTTTCACACCTCTGCGTACCCACCTCTCTTCCCCCGTCGACGTCAAACCTTGACACGTCCGCGTCATGGGTATGCCCCTTCGCTCTCGTCCACTTACCCCCGTCGCAGAGGACCCCGAACCGGCCCTTGCGGGACCCAGCCTTCCCGCTGAGGACAACGTGGAGAACCCTCCGCCGAGTTCGCTTCGTTCACGACGCTACCCAAACTCCGTTGAAGATTACCTTATACCGCCTCAACAACCCCCACTGCCGGTATGAGCCCCCCTGCGCCGACCGCGTTTACAGAACCAGGCTGACTCGTCGCACCAGCTCGCCGTCTCGATCTCAATCACCTTCCGCACCGGCAATGACAACACCGTCATCGCAGATCCAGAGCTTCGCCTGGAGCAAACGCCGAACGGTGGATCCTCGGACACGGATCTGGGTTGGGATATAGCGATGCGCGATCTGGAGGATCATTTGCGGGCCTACATCGTGCCCATTCTCCTCGGCAGCTTCGATCGTGCCCGCGACGTGACCCATCCTCGGACCGCCGAGGAGATGATCGAGATATGGAGCAGGATGAGAAGCCGCTCGTAGTGTAATCTATGCCTCCCGTGTTGACTGTCGACCCGCTATATAGCAAGTGCGTTGTCCGTGTTCGCCTTGCCTTCATATTCTTCCCTGTCTCACAGTGATGTTGTATGTCTACTCTGCACCTCAGCTTCTGCTTTCACTCACGCCACGTCCAGATTCCCTGACGACATCCTTCGAGACATGCTCCCGTTCATGTCCTTCCCTACGCTCCATCGCTTCGCGCTCGCTTCGGCGGCCCACGAGCCCTGGGTGGCTACACACCTCGACCACTCGCTCAACCACTCCCTGCACCTCTACGTCAAGGATTCCGTCGCTCTCCGAGCGACGTTGCGCCTGTTCCGAGCAGTCATCTCGGGGTCATTCGCGTTGGCCTTCTTCACCAACCACGACGACGAGCAGTTCACTGGCGGCGATCTCGACATCTATGCTCCACGCGACTACGCCGCACGCATTGCCAAGTACCTGCACGACGCCGAAGGTTACACCTACGTTCGCTCCAGCACTCATCCGTACGGCCGCACGGCCGGCTCATTCGGCCACGCCATGGTCACCATCATGCACAAAGGAAGGCTTCGGATCGACATCATCGCATCCCAAAACCAGTCAGCCCTCTACCCTATTTCACACTTCTGGGCGACACACGTCATGAATTACATCTCCGCTGACTCCTACTGCATCGCCTACCCCGAGTTGACGTTCGCTCGTCGAGCGCTCTTGTCACCCAGTCAGCTCACCGACCTTCGCTTCCCGACGTTGTACGTTCGCAGGCTGATGAAGAAGTATCAACGCCGTGCCTTCGACTTCAGAATACGTCCATACGCCTGGGGCGATGCGCAATCCTGCTCTCCACTCTCCCCGAACCCTGGGTGTCCTCTGCTGCGCCGCTTTTTCGGTGACAGACTGTGCGTCACCGGAAGGTTGTCGCGGTGGGCGGTGGACACGGAGCCCTTCCGCGGCCTGCCCTCGGACACGACGTCGTTTTGGTGGAGGGGGGGAGACGCCTGTGGAGGGGGGTGCACCCATGTGGAGCTCCTGCGCGAGAGGAGTGTCCCGGGTACGGGGATCCTTTTTGAATCTTCCCTCGCAGACTTCACGTAGACTGTTGACGTGTCCCGTAGGATCCCGTTATTGCTGTAATACAATCCCTGCCAGACCTTCACGCTATCCTGAGCTTCCAGAAGTACTGTCAGCCGTGTGACGATCGGAATATGAAAACCTATGTCCATCCGGCGAGGCATATATACCATCGCAGTCTATTACCTGCTCATTTACCTGCTCCGTCATGGGTCCTACACTTGAGGACCTCTCTCTGCGCTACCACTTGCCGGCTTCTCTACACGAGTAATCCAGATGCCGCGTATGCTACCGTCCACTTGCACATCTGACGTTTCCGTTCGCTCCAGGACCGTGGCGGCGCATATGCTCGCAGAAGTTACCATCGCATCTCTGCCCAGTGCACCTCAATGGGAATTTCAGCAGAACGACCGTGCCATCCTGTCCAAGAATGGCACGCCACTACCAGTCATGGTGTACGGCGCAGTTCAAAGGAGCTACCTCAATGCTGCGATCAGGAGCGCCGTCGTCGGGTTGGATATCATTTTGTGGTCGAAAGAGGACCGCTCAAGGGCGGGTCGGCTGTTCCCCTCTCGAGGAGCTGGTGCGTGGTGGAACGACTTCTCTCGACTCAGAGCGTCACTCACTTCTACTAAGAATGCCGCACTGTTACCGCGGAAGTGTTGTACGGGCAGACGCCCTACGTTGGTGAAAGGGCTATCGAGGTGAGCAAGTTTCCAAACACTACTCGGTCCTTGTCTATCATGCCCCGATTGTGAACACAGCATTCCGATCGCGTCGCACGCGTGCTCGACAACACCGGCGGTGTCCTATCCACCACCCCGCCAATGGTTCACCCCGCTTGCGTCGCCGAGGGAGACCTGGTCCGCGCGCGCTGCCACTTAGTATCGGACTTGACAACGATGAATGCTCCACGCTACAAGCTCCATCTCGATGAATTGACGGTGCTGGCAACCAGCCCGATGGCGTTGGCGGAGAGCACAGACGAGTAGCATGATAGACATTGTATTGCAGACCCGTATAGTGATGGCTTCAAACGCCGTGATCAACAAGCTCGCGTGGGACTCGCGCTAACGTCACGACGGAGAGAATTTGGAAGTCTACCGTCCAAGAGCGCCCGTTGCCTCTCTTTGCACACACGCAATCAGCCATGACTACGTCTCCTTCTCCTACCCCTTCAATCGGCATACTGTTCATGAACTGTGCCGGTCGTACACGACGAGTTCCGTCGTGCACCTGGAGATGGTCCTACACCGACATAGTTAGTATAAATCACGGCGCCAGCTTGTCTGCTCACGTTGGGTTTCTCGGGAGCCCACACCAACGCCATCCGATCCGCGTACGTGACTGAAGTCTGTCAACATCTTATAACGTCAGGTCGGCTTTTCACTCACCAGGTTGGGGATGTGCCATGTCAAGCATACGCAGCATGCCCTCGTGGTCGATGCCACGAATGGGCTTGACATTCATGACTACGACGCCCGCCCTACCCCCGGCCCCTACGACGACGTTGACGACGGATCCGACCACCCGTAGGCCCATCGTGTACTTCCCGATTGACAGGACGGGGGGATTATGATGGTTACCCCAGCGTACCTCTTCCGGCACTCTCGTAAGGGAGTACAGAACGCGCAGTGGGTCACCGAAGTCCGCAAACTTGAGCAGACGACTGCCGCGACCGGTAAGCGGCGCCGTCAGGTCTGCTATGAGAGATAGACTCACCGGTGGACACTCGCAGATATAGCGCTATGGACGTGCACCTGCTGGAGCGGTCTCTTGCGTCTTTCAGCCATGAGGGATAACACCCGTTGTCCGTCGTCCGGGCGGTCGTCGATATGCGAAGGGTCCAGCAACAGGTGTTCCACATAAGATTCGTCGGCAGCAGAGGAAGTAGTGGGCGAACTCATGACGGATATGGGCGAAGCGGCCTCGAACGTTGTGGTGAGAGCCAACTCCTCAGAGCGGAGACATGGCACAAAATGCTCAGGCTCATGTAGGTATTGCCGCTAGGAGGCTTTGCAGATTACGAAGTCGCCTGGCCGTCCATCGGGTGTCTGCACTCAAGCAAGTCACAGAGCGCGGACAGCCGCGGCGGAGCCCGCCCCCGCCCCCGCCGCTCTGTTGTCATTGGCCGACGCAACAGTGCGGTCGAGACCGATCATACGCTGCAAATTCCAAGCTCCGGACGCCGCTCTCGCTGTTTCGACCTCCATTCGGGAGGTCGCGCAAGTTCCTGTAGAAAATTTACTAGCGCTCCTCCGGTACTCCTCGCGGCCGCGGCCCCCCCCCTCCCCGCCGCAATGTCCTCTCTCGACGTGCCCATACTGCGCCGCATCTTCTGGCACACCGACTTGGAAACTCTACTCTTGTCTTGTCGACCGGCGTCTTTAATGTGCCTGTTGGTTGCCGAAGAAGAGCTGGAGCGCCGGGTCGAACTCATCATAGGATGGTGCGTAACTCATCGCCGACCGACGAACTGCACGCCTGAACCGATGCAGGTTCGCGAGAGACGTTCGAAGCATGCGCGACGTCATGCGAGCATACGGCATCTTCGTTGGAGGATCCTTACCGCTCACCCTGTTCTCCCCGGTGACTTTTACCCCTTCCAACGCCGACGTGTACGTTTCGACATGGCACTACGTCGATTTCGTGCAGCACCTCACCGAGGTCGAAAACTTCGACGTACGCAGCGTCGAAGGCGTGGTCCCCTTCCAGCCGATTCCGGTAGACAACGCCGACGATTGCTCCGTCACGGCGTACGCTCCTGGCATCTCCCATCGCACAATCTTAACCCGAGGAGATCGCGTTGTTCAGCTGCTCGCCATTCCAACCCCTTCACCATTCTCTCTCCGGCCTGACGTCCTCACCCTTTCATGGACGACGGCACTCATGAATTTCGTCGGGGCCGACTTCGCATGTTGCGCGTACCCCGCGCTGACCCTGGCGGGACGAGGACTTTTCCATATGGAACGCTTTCTCAGAGGCATGCCCGGGACGTCATCAGAGCACGCCTTGAATAGGTACGCGGAACGCGGGTTCGAGTTCGCCCGTCACCCGATCTGGTGGACAGAGAGACCGTGCGAGGGAGGGTGGCTCTGCCCGTTCGTTCAACGGCAGTTCGGCGACGGAGGTTGCTTGACGGTGCCGGCAGCAGTTGGACCGGCGAACGTGTTGGGAAGAACGTGGAGATTCGGTGGCGTGGGTAGGGACGTACACGAATAGAAGCATAGCTTGCCGACATAGCATGTATAGACCACGAGTCACCGTGAACGTAGCCAGAACGTTGAACATCAAGCCACGTGCAGCGCGGGTGGAATCGGCACGGCGGGCGAAGCCTCGCCTCATACCCCCAAGTTACGTAATGTATGGTTGAATGAGCGCCTTTTACCCTTCCTCGGACCTCTGACCAGTCACCACCACCGATACTTCGCGATCCTCCTCGCTGATCATTGTCCTGCTGCTTTACACTAGCTTTACACGCGTAACTGAGCATCTAATCGTCCCGAAATATTGCCCTCGACTGATGCCATTCGCGACATCAACGAAAGCCGCCTTCCGTAGGCCTCAAGCCTCACCAGACGACTCGTTGCCTTGCCAAACAAGTCGAACATAGACGATGACACATGAACAGGAACGAAATTATGACGAACGATTCTATCCTAGAGCTGAGAAAGAAAGCGTGGCTGGCAGCAGATCCTGCAGCTTCTTGAACAGGCTCCTTAGGTTGTCGCCCAAAGCGGTTCTCGCACATGGCGGCACGCTCGCTGATGTCATCGACGCACCAACGGCAACTGGTTCGAGCCTCTCGCCCGTATTTGCGCCTTGCTCTCTGTTCAATCGCTCTTCCTCGCATCCTCGCAGAGAACGCAACAGACGAGATGGGGAACGACAAGGACACAGGACGGTCATACCATCTGGAATGTACGGGAGAGGCACTGGTCACCGCTCAGGCCCACTCCAGCCCGGAGAACATCACCCTCTTCGGCAGTTGTTTCTGTCCATTTGTACAGCGGGTTTGGATTACCCTCGAGCATCTAGGCATCGACTACATGGTATGTGATTGCGCTCACATAAAACGAACCTGTACTTACCCTTCGTACCTACCAGTATTGTATGTCATTCATCTTTGTCCTCGCCGACGAGGTTCAGCAAGCTCAGCTGACGAGTCTATCTCAGACGAAGTCGATCCATACAAGAAGCCGGCAGAGCTGCTCGAGTTATCGCCCAAGGGCCTCGTGCCCGCGCTCAGACTCAACCACTTCGACCCGCCCAGAGCCCTCAACGAGAGCACGGTAATCATAGACTTTCTGGAAGAGTACGTCCATTCGACCACGGCCTCTGCCAGATGCGCCCGGCTGACCCTAGCCCTCCAGATTGGCGACGAGCAACACCAGGCGCTCCTCGCACACCACGGAGAGCCTCTTTCCGCCGCCCTCCGACCCCTGTACGTCGATCGCGAGGCTTCTCCTGGATCCCCGGAGATGCCGCGTCCAGCAAGAGCGTCGCTCCTGACCGTCCTACACTTACTCATCCTGCACATCTCCCTATCTAGACGCACGCGCCCTCATACGTCTGCAGGCGGACAGCGTCAACCGCTCGCTCATCCCCGCCTTCTATCGATACCTGCAAGCGCAGGACGAAGGTCGGTGTGCCGTCACCTCCCTGGCGTATCGCGCGGCGCTCACACTGCAATGTAGCCAAACAGGTCGAGGGCGCCAAGGGCTTCGTCGAGGCCCTCGATGGGCTCACTACGCTCTTTAAGAGAGCCGAACGCGAAGGCTACACGCAATACGGCCTCTGGCACGAGCGCGGGTCGCTGAGCTATGCGGATGTCATGGCTGCGCCATGTAAGTGCTGAGCTCCGCCTTGTCAGCACACTGAAGGGGAAAAGCTAACCGCCCAACGCGGGATAGGGCTATTCCGTGCGACGAACGTGCTGAAGCACTACCGCGGGTTCGTCCTGCCCGAGGGGGAGCAGTTCCGCGCCTACGTCGAGCGCGTGCTCGGCCACCCCGCAGTCAAGCGCACTTGCAGCACGGAACAACTCTATCTAGATAGCTATGAGAGGTCGGTCGGCCTGCGTAGTGTGAGCTTATGTTGGCTGATCACGAGGCTCGCAGATACGCGTTCAATCGGCCGAACACTAGCCAGGTCGCAAACGCTATCAACGCTGGTACTGCGCTTCCTTGATCGATGACCACCCTTCAAATATCATGACCCCGCACATTCAACTCTCACGCAGACGTAGTAAAGCTGTAACAACAACCACGATTGAGACGACTCAAAGGACACTTGAAGGATTCGAGCGCTGCATCGAGTGCCTCCCAGGCCATGATCGTCGCACTGCGTTTCGGGCAAAATGTCCGTACGCAGTCATCGATTCATCCATCGTGATGGTCTGGTCATCCTGTTCGAGAGCTGTCCGGTGGTTCACCGGCACCGGAAGGCTCTGCGGAATCACTGTCATGAGTTGGGCAGCACGCCACGCTGTTCCTTGGCAATGAGGCCTGTGGAAGCTTCGTGCTTCAACAGTTCGCAGTCACTGACGCTGTACATATCTAGCCTGTAGAGCTTCTGTTGCTAGGCGGGCGTTTTCTCGTCCAATGTCACAAGATGAAATCCCGAGCTATGAGTGCTGTTCCACTGCTCGCGGGGTATTTTCTGGAGTAAGTATACCAGTGGTACACCCCTCTCTTTTGACTCCGATTTCCTCGGAAATCACATTGTGGTTTGATGATCGGAGGTATGCCAGCGTTTCATTAGGAGGCGGTGTTGCACCTTGGCTTGCACACGACCTCCATGATCATCTCTCGCTCGAAGCCTCGATTCTCCTCCGATGCAATGCGCAAACGGTCATTCTGAACCTCTTGTGCTATAGCTCACCGCAGCGTTCCTTCTCGTCCTGTAAACATCCTCGCGACGCTGAACATCTAGCTTGAGCAGACACAGTCCGGCAACCCCGAGAAGTTCTGTTTCTACCGTGCTCTGAAGCTTGTGATGACATTCAATATTCACATTCATACCGGCTTTGCGTAACACCGCACCTTCCCTTTTCTCGTACAAAGTACAGACGACACATTCCCACCACACACATCAAACCATCGTGACCTCCTGTCAAGGCCCAGGCCGTGCAGACCTGGGGGCGTGGTCGATGCGCGCAGCGCCGGTCAATTGCTCGCCAGGCAGAACAAGACCGCCATCAAGGTGCCTCGACTGCGACTGGCTGCAGCTCCGGAGCACGAGCCTTTTTCAGCCTGCGAGGCGCCTCCCAGTGCTTCATATTCTCGTGATGGCCCCGCGCTCCGCACTTGCCAACCGTCTGCTTCCTTCTTCTGCTCCCTCTTGTTCTCTGCTGGGCCTGTGTGGTGGTCGTTTCCCCCCACTCGCTCCGTCTGGTTGCTCGCCCTAGGGTGCTCTGCTCACTGGGGTCTAGCTCTGCGTCCACGTACCAGGCGTTTCACGCTACTCTCTCGTAACTCTCGCAGCGACTAGAGACTATCTGTCCCGCGGTACTCCTACCGTGCAAAATGGTTGCGAAGAACCCCCTCTTCGCGGGCTGGAGCTTGAAGAAGTTCAAGGCGACAGTCATCAACGACATATGGCCCGAGGTGCTCTTCTTCTCTGGAATCGCGACGAGTGAGTGCCCCTAGTGCGGCGGTCTCCAGCCTCTAACTCCACATGCTGACGCGCACGGCGGCGGGGTGCAGTGGTGACGCTCGTGTCCGAGATGACGCGCCACAAGCTGTCGTTCTCGAACGCGATTCTGACAGTGCTGGGTACGGTGCTCGGTCTGGTCATCTCCTTCCGGACATCGTCGGCATACGAACGGTCAGTCAGCTGCTGCGCATCTATCTAAAGTCGTGGGGTGTCCATGCGGCGCTGACGCGATCGTTCCCCGCATCTGATAGGTACATGGACGGAAGGAGGCTGTGGACCACCATTGCAATCGCTTCGCGTAACCTGGCACTGCTTGTAAGTGGTGCTGACACGGTGCGGCCCAGTGCGGGTACTCAACCTTTTCGGAATATAGATTTGGGTGCATGTTCCCTTCGAGCGTGTGGACAAGAAGACCGGACAGGTGAAGTCCATACTCGAGGTCGCGATCGAGAAGAAGAGTATGGTGAACCTGGTGCAATCTTACTCTGTCGCCGTCAAGGTATGTCGTCGGAATCAGAGCCTCTCCAGTTCGACACTGAATTCTTCACCTAGCATCTGCTTCGTGCCGAGCCGGGTGCGTATTATGAGGACTTGTACCCACTCGTGTGCTTCCTGCCGCGATATGCGACGCACACGCCCGAGCAGGCTTCAGAGGACGACATGCTTCCCTTGTGGAAAGCATCCGCCATGGACGCCGAGAAGCACAAGACCGCGCACACCCTCACCTCACGTCCCCTCTCCCCTACACGCGGTGTTGGCCGCGCCGGATCCGCCGAACCCAGCGGCTCCAACGAGGACGCGGAAAAGGAGCAGGGCAAACTCTCGGAGGACGACATCTATCACTCCCTCCGCGGACGCATGAAGCGCAAGAAGTCATTCGACCCCGAGATGGCGCTCCCCGTCGTGTACAGCGAGCACCGCCTGCTGCCCGCGCGCAACCCGCCGAAGGAGTCGCTATACGACTATCTACCGTTCCTGCGCGTGTTCAAGATGTTCTTCCGCTTTCTCATTCGCCCGTTCCGCCGCCACGCGCCCGAGCCGGAGGTCCCGCTCAGCGCTTCGTCGACGACGCGCACCTTCACAGGGAAGAAGATCCGCCCCGAGGCGGTCGACTCGAACGTCCCCCTGGAGGTCACGCTTTACCTCTCGAGCTACCTCTCGTGGCTACTCCGCAATGGGATGCTTCAGCCCGCGATCGCGTCTGCGTTCACGACGGCCATTGGGCAGCTACAGGACACAGTGACGAACCTTGACCGGATTAGGAACACACCGCTGCCGTTCGCGTACCAGGCCCACCTTCGGGTGTCTCTGTGGCTGTACCTGTTCTTCCTTCCCGTGCGTAGCCTCCCGTTGCTTCAACTGTCTGTCGGAGCGACATGCTCACAGATTGTGGCTGGTAGTTCCAAATCTGGAGCTCATTCCACTACTTGACGATTCCGTAAGTGCCTCTAGTAGAGCACTGGAGTCCTCCGACTAACATCGCGTTGTAGTGCCACGGCGTTCGCCTCGTTCTTGCTCCTCGGCTTCCTCGAGATTGGACAGGAGATGTACGTGCATCTGTGGCTTCTCCCGATCCAGTGCACCCACTGAGAACCGCCGCGTTTCATCTAGCGAGAACCCGTTCAACTATGATATGAACGATCTCGGTGAGCGCCCCATTCCACACCAGTGATAGAGTTCAATATCGTGCAGCGTCGCTGACCTTGTACCGCCTTCCCTAGATCTCGACTCGTTCTGCCTCGAAATCCAGCGCGAGCTGCACGAGATCACCGCCGTACGTCGTATCCCCAGCCCATCTCCATCTTCCGCCGCGCGCTGACATGACATGACTTGTTCCGCAGCACTCATGCCCCGACCCGGACGAGTACATCTTCACCGCATGGAACCAGCCGTTCGCGCCCGGAGACAGGCGCACCGCCGAGGAGATGATGTCCGACGTCAGCCACTCGTACCATGGGCCCGAGACCGGCATGCACAGCATCCGCCGCACGCTGCTCAAGAGCTGGTGGGACGTCGACCAGATGACGCGGAACAAGTGAGGGCACAAAATCAGCCTCTGGTAGATATCTCGCGCGCAGTGGCGCGATATACTGCCGTCCGTCGTCAAGTCGGAGGCCACGACGCTCGTTAATCTTGATGATTCGACGTACATATTTGACGACTGGGACGAGACGACGATAGTCTTGGGGATTCGGGATCATGTATATTTATGACCGTCTGCTGCTGTCGTGCTTACGTTTGCTTTAATCCAAGTCTTGGGTACTTTCCTTTGCCTTGCGTTGACGATGTTAGCCTCAATCATGCTGAGCGGCGACTAGCAAGTGCTTTCGGAGGGCCGCATCGACGCGCAGCACTTCGAGATAGAGACTAAGGACGAAGAGATCACCGTACCGGAATGGCTATTTTAGCATTTCCGCTCTAAGAGAGAAGATGGGCACACGATCGTGCTGATGTCACTTCGAGGGCTACCTGGTGTCGACGGGTAGAGGTAAGTGTTGGTGCGTCTACGATCGAGGGGGCATAGCAGCCCTTTTACGTATGATACCTGTAAGAACGTCGCATTGCGAGGTCAAGGTGTGTACCTCACAAATACCATCTGACCCGGCAATGCGGTGGTAGAAGCGGAAGGCTAGCCTTCGAAAGAGGTTCGCGGAAGGCCGTGAACAACGTTCCTTGAGTGATACGGAGGTTTCTGGGCTGCTCACGATGGTACATCTTGTCGCCTCCAAGCGTAGGCATGTGAGCACGCTTGCAGGGATTGGTGTGGCTATTTCCCGAGAACCGTCGACACGGAATTTGGGGGTCAATTAAAAAGCGCAATGGGAGCTGTAAGCAATCTTTGTGACATCTGATGCCGTCTACTGACAATTGAATGGCGCGTTTGGACGAGTTTCAAGGCGCCTGGGTGTGCCGGAGTGTGCGCCAGCGCTGACGTCCTGCGTCGAGGTAATTGAGTCGAGGAATCAACGTGAGCTTCGGTCGCAGAGATTCCGGATTGCAGTGTTGTGGACTCATCATGCTCGGTCAGTCGCAATGGAGATAGACCTGTCGTATGTTCAGAAGCCGCGACAGTGGTGAATCGTTCACCCTGTGATGAGTGACGAGCCCATGAGCGCGAAACACTGAGAACCACTGGATGCTGTCGGTACGACGAGATTACGCCGGTCTTGGAGGTAAGTACGAATCCTACAAACGTGACCAAGCGAGTGTATAGGTCAGCGTATATCATACAGACTAAATTGTTGAGGCGAAAACAATTTTGCTGCCATGTCGTGCCTGCAGTTCTGGACCGAATTCTGCACTGAGTGCGCTCACCGGTTAGTTTTGCGACCTCGTTCATTGGTACAGGTACCAGTTAGCTAATTCGCTCAAAGTATTAGCTAGCGTCTCTCACAGCATGGCATCGCACGAATACTACGTACCTCAGCACGCATACTGCGCCGCGCGCAGACCTCATTGCATCGCGCGAGAGTGAAGCCCTCGTGACCGCGTGGCCGTCAGGCGCCGAGGGAGATTGGCGATAATATCTCAGGATAAGGCGGCTTGAGGCCAAAACGCTGAGGATAGGGCCTAGACCGCGCTGGAGAGTGATGTCGGATGAGCACAGTGGGGGAAAGCGTCCGGAGGGCGTGGCGGGAACGAGGAGACTGCCGACTTGAGCGAGTTCAGAGACCGGCCGCGCGCCGCTTGATATAAAGATCCGGCTGCATCGTGCGCGTCCGCCCTCCGACGTCCGAGGGCTCTAGCGCGCCCTTCGTCCCGCCATCGCCATCGTCCGCTCTGCACACACTCGAGGTTCTTCCGCCATCTCCGTCTTCATCTGTCTTCTTGTATATAGCGCGTCGTGGCGCTTGAGAACACTGGTGCGCTCCGGGTTTAGCTTCGTCGAGCATCGCGTGCACTTACCATGAGGCCGATCGCTTCAGGTGCTCTCACATCTCTATGCGGCGAGGCCTCACCTGGCTTTCCCCCCTTGCGTCTTGCGGATATCCCAACCACCCATCTACCTCGCCCTCACACTTAGCTCGGTCCCCCGTGGAACCTGGAGCTTACTATCGCAATATCGGCTTGCTTCCGTGCACATCGCGCCCCATTACGCCTTCTGACGTCCTATGACGACGCTGCTTGCTCCCATCGCAGAGCAGAATGTCGGACCCGTGCCTGGCGTGGACGAAGATGTCGAACCCGATACGCAGTGGAAGGAGGCGCTTCGGACGAGGATCGAGCGGGAGCTGCAGTCTTCGGTCGACAAGGTGAGGCAGGAGCGAGATGCAGCACTGAGAGGCCTCCGCGAAGGGACCCGAGAATACGACAACGCCATGCGGGCGTACAGGCTCTCCATGGACCGCGTGCGGCGGATTGCCGAGGATCAGTTCAGCCAGGAGCTCAAGATCGCGCGCTTCGAGCGCTCGCTCGCGCTCGGCAAGGAGGTGGAGGGGGAGGAGTTCGAGGCGTTTCGGAGGCAGCAACAAGCCATCTGGGATAGGATTAAGAAGGATGGGGCGGAGCGGCCACAGGGTCACCAGGATTCCAGTGTCGTCGGAGGATCTACTCACGAGAATGGAGACCCTGTTGCTGTCCCCCCGCGGGCGAGTGGTGAGCATGACGCTAGGGAAGGCCCCTCTGTGCCATATCGTGATTCCCGTCCGCTTGCCAGAGCGCCACCTCCAGAGTACCGTCCCCGAGATCGCACTCAGAGCAACGGCTCAGACCAGATGGGCGGGATACCAGGCAGCTATGGCAGCAGACCCCCTCGTTCGCGCGGCAACTCTTCTGTCTTGGCTGCAGACTTCGAGCTTCCCTCGTCCCCGGGACCTTCTCCGTACGACCAGTCGTCCATTGGTCGCCAGGGTCTCAGCTCGCTGTCCCGCACAAGACCTCAGGATATCTGGCTCCCGGCGCAGTCTCCCAAGGACAATGCGCCTCCAACGTCTCGAGCCTTCGCACACGCCACGGCCCCCGGCATCTCTCCCATAAGCCCGAACGTCAGGGAGGCCCCCGTGAATGATGCTGGAGGGAGGACTGTCTCTCGCGCGGGGAGCATCCGCTCAAACGAGCGACCCTCCCCAATCACGGACCTGGATCCCGGCTCGTCTCTTCCTCGGGATCGGTTTGGTATGGGCTCAGTGGAGGAACGGATGGCCTCGCGCAAGGGCAAGGAGCCGGACAGGTCGGAGGCCCCGCCCTCCCAGCCGGCGACCATCTACGACTACTATGTCGCCCGCCGCCCCGAGTCGCGTTCGGCGATGCCTATCACGCCTGCCCGGCCGTCCCTCCCCGTCCAGACCTCTGACGACCAGTATTTCTACCAAGCCAGCCCCGCTCCGCCGACACGATCCCGTCAAGAGAGCGAGGACAGGGACGGCATCCCCGTGCGCAAGCGTTCCACGCGCCGGAGCATCCCCTCCGACCAGGGCTCTCCAGAGAATCCGCGGTACATGTCCGCTGGCCCCGCGTCTGCACGCCCCATCCCGAACAAGCGGTCGTTCAACGGCGAGTACGACTGGCAGCCCCAGCCGAGTCCCTCCACGCGTCCCATCTATGGCCAGCAGAATTCTCCCTCGCCGTATCCGACGACGTCTAACAGCCGGCCCATCCCGCGCCCCACCACGAACGAAGACGGTCCTCGGCGGCACTCTCCCTCCGGGCCCTGGCACGGCTCACAGAGTCCTCCAGATGCGTTCCCGTTTGCCGGCTACGACGTGCCATTCAGCACCAGCCCGCGCCATCGATACACAAGCAGCTCCGTAGGCAGCGCAGGCGGTGGTGGCGGCGGCGGACGGCGCAATTCCAATGGGTCACGCTCTGTGCGCTCGCGGTCCTCGCGTCAAGAGTTTTGGGGCCCAGCAGACGTCTCGCAGCGCCCTCTAGCAACGTATGAGGAACAATCCGTTGCTTCTGAAAGCGAATCGGAAGAGGAGGACTACGGGATGATGAATCTGGACGACCTCTGGCGTGTGCGCGAACGGCAGGAGCTCTCGTGGAAGCTCATCCGCGAGCAGGAGGAAGCGCAGCGCCAGGAGGTGCTCAGACGAGCCGAGGAGGCCAAGCGACTGCAGGAGGAGGCGAAGCGGAAGGAGGAGGAGGCGCGGAAGAAGGAAGAGGAGGCTCGGCGCCAGGCGGAGGAGGCCAGGCGCAAGGAGGAGGAGGTACGCATGCGCGCGCTCGAGATCCAGCAGAAGGAAGAGGAGCTGCGCCGGCGTGAGGCGGAACTGGCGAAGCGGGAGATGGAGGCGAAGCTCGCTGAGGAGCGGCGGAAGCGCGAGGAAGCGGAGGCACGGTTGCAGGAGGAGATTCGCAAACGTCGGGAGGCGGAGGAAGAGGCGATTCGGCGCGACCAGGAGGAGGCCCGGAGGAGAGCACGCGAGGAGGCAGAGCGGCGCGAACTCGAGGAGGCAGAGAAGCGGAGACAGGAGCGCGAGGAGGCCGAAAGACTCAGGCGAGAACGCGAGGAGGCCGAGCAGCGCGAGCGGGACAAGCAAAGACGGGTTCGAGAACAAGCGGAGAAGCGGGAGCGGGAACGGGAAGAGCGCGAGAGGCGAGAGCGGGAGGAGCGAGCGAGGCGGGAACGAGAGGAGCGCGAGAAGCGAGAACGGGAGGAGCAGGCAAGACTGGCACGGGAGGAGGAAGAGCGCGAGCGCCGGGAGAAGGAGGAGCGGGACCGGCTACGTCGAGAGGAGGAGCGGAAGGCAAGGGAGGAACGAGAGCGGGAGGAGAGCCGCCAGCGCCAACTCGCCGCTGAAGCAGAAGCGAGACGTGAGGCAGAACGTTTGCAGGCTCAGCGAGCAGCAGCTGAACGTCTCGAGGCAGACCGTCAACAGAAGGAGGCTGCCATGGCGGCCGAAGCTGAGGCCCGCGCACAGGCTCAGCTGGAGGCCCGCGCACAAGCGGAGGCTCGCGCACAAGCAGACGCCCGTGCACAAGCAGACGCCCGCGCCCGCGCTGAAGAGGCCGCGCGCCAGCGTGAGGCTGAAGAGGCTGCCCGCCGCCGTGAGGCCGAAGAAGCTGCCCGTCGACGCGATGCTGAAGAAGCTGCCCGTCGACGCGATGCTGAAGAAGCTGCCCGTCGACGCGATGCTGAAGCAACCCCAAGCGCCAGCGCTGCCTCCAGTGAACCCCAGCCAGACTTCCCGGACGAGCTCCAGAACCCCGAGCTCATTCGCCAGCAGGAGCTCATTCTCCAGCAGATCCAAGCCCAGAACCGCGCCAAGGAAGAATCCCTCCGACGTTCTGAAGAGGTCCGGAGGCGCGCGGCAGAGGAGGAAGAAGCTCGGGCGCGAAAGCTGGCGCAGGAGGAAGAAGCTCGGGCGCGCAAGCTGGCGGAGGAGCAGGCTCTGCAGGATGGGTTCCGGCGAGAGTTGGAGGCGAGGAAGCGCGCCGAAGAGGAGTACCGACGCAAGGAGGAGGAGGCGAGGAGACGCGAAGAGACGCTTGTGGCCAACATCCTCCGCCAGTCGGAAGAGGAGCACCGCAAGTTCGAGGAGCAGCGCAGGAGACAGGACAGCGTGGGCAGCTCGTCCGACACCGGTCGCGCAGGTGGATACTCGTCCGCATCGTCTTCCGCCCCTCGGCCCGTCCCGACCCAGTCATCCTTTTACGGCGGTGCGCCTGCGGGGGATCGCAGTAGCACCGCTTCCTCGTCCAGCTACAGCAGCTCCGCAAGCTTCTTCTCGGCAACTTCGGGGCGGTCAGCCTCCACTGGGTATAGCACCTCCTCGAGCCGCTCTACCGCCACGCCCGTACCAGGCGCCACTCCGACCGCCACACCTAGCGTCGCTTCCGGCACTGCGAAGGGAGCCTGGAAGAGCTCATCATTCTCGCAGCCTGGCACGAGCCCAACCACGCCGAGTCGGTCCAATACTGGCAGCACCTACCGCACCGCTTACGGCGGTCCCGCAAGTCCCCACACTCCGTCCACCTCCAGTCACAGTCGGACCTCCACGTCCCAGAGCGTGCCAATCCCGTCCGAGGAAGAGTGGGCCCGTCGCCAAGAGGAGCACGCGCGCAAGCAGTTCGAGCAGTTCCAGAGAGACCAGCAAGCGCAGCAGCGACGCCAAGAGGCCCGGGCGATGAAGCAGCTGAGCAAGGAGGACGTCATCAAGTTGTTCGAGGAGCACGAGCGCCGATGGGCGCGGCTCGCGACCATAGACGTCCTCAGCTGGCATTCGTTCCCTTGGCCGATGCTGAAGGCGCCCTCGGAGCCCGAACAGTTGACGTTCCCCGAGGTCCAGGCGTACGTTCTCTCGCCGCACCACCCGGGCGACAAGACACCGAAGGAGCGGATAAAGGACTACTTGCGCAAGTGGCATCCCGACCGCTTCGAGACCAAGGTGCTGCCGAAGGTCCGGGAAGAGGAGCGCGAGAAGGTGAAGGAAGGCGCAGGGAGTGTTGCGCGGCACCTCAACAAGCTACTCAGCAATCTCTCCGGGAGCGCTGAGAACGGCCTGTTTGGATAAGTGTAAGAGTGAGCACGCTTTCCACCCTTTGAGATGGCCGTAACTGATCCGCGTACCTGGCAGTTGAAGAGAAGGCAAAGCGAACTGTAGTCCGATACCCCAACTCATGCACTGTAGGATTATCACTCATTCATGGCATCAATTTATCATCGTACTCTCGTGTGTTGTATGTATTCGTGGTCGGACGCGTAGTACGCAGGACTGGGCATCAACTCATGTACAACGTAGAAGGCATAACAACGCATACACTCACCCTAAGGGCCGACGGCTTCGAACGATAATGAGCCAACCATCGTCAGCCTACTGCAATGATGATCTGGAACCACGGCGACCAACTACTGTAAAATGGTGGAAGTGTAAGTCGCGGCACTGCGGTAGGAGCGCACTGCCGGCTCCGATATGTCGTAATTCCACCTCACCCATACCAGACCGCCGCTCTCACTGTTACATTATTAGTCGCGAGCTTAGACTCTCCTGCAACCGGTGTGACTGTATGCGTGCTCAAAGTAAGAAAGCCGAGATAATATCGCTCCCGAGGTTGACAAGTCGGTAGATAGAGGTTTCCTGTGGACCTTGAGTGCAGTTTGATGGCGAACCATAGGACGAAGAGATGGTGGATGAGACGCAAGCAGCATATTCTCTGTGCTCTCACCAACTTCTTGCCATCGTACGTGACAAAGGAGCTGAGAACCCGCCGTACGTGACAAGCGAGTGGCAGTCGCGCAGTCCGGGGTCCTATGCCTCCAGGACCCCGCGCCTGCACTGGGCGTCGGCGAGCTGCTCGCTGCTCTTCTCTGAATCTCTCGCTCGTCAATCCCACTGCACATCACAAGGTCTGCGTCAGCCGATGAAAGAAATGCTTCAGGTTGCATATATACAACCGTTTTAGTGCAGCAAAAACGGGTCTGTAGATCTCGGGTCTGTAGAAAACTAACAAATCAAATACACAGGGTGCCACTGGCATTCAACGCGTTCAACAAAATAGTGCTGCCCCCTACTGGACGTCAAGATCCGTCGAAGTGATGACGGGCTTCCACTCCTCGAGCGTGGCAAGCGTCGAGGTGAGTTTCTTCTTCACTTCGTTGTAGCAGTCGGTTCCGACCTGGAGCGTCTGCGGGATCGTCTTCCCCGCAGCGGCGCCTTCCCCCTTGACGATGTCGACAATGAGCTCGCAGAGTTTGACCGGATCACCAGGCTGTTTGCCGTCCAGGGCTAACGAGATGACGGTTAGCGCATATTCAGGCGCGCGAATGCCGAGGCACACGCACATTTGAAGATGGCATCCATTGCAGTCATGCTCTCGCGGTAATCTGCGACGACGCGAGGCCGTGTCAATTTGGCGCGAGCGTAAGAGAGGGCGGCCACTTGCCTTCAATCGTGTTCTGGTAAGGTACGCGGTTGCCCTCCGCGATGAGCTTTGTGCGGAAGTATCCGGGCTCAATACAAATGCTCCGCAGCCCGAACGGCGCTATCTCAGCGTCCATCGACTCGGAGGCCGCTGTTCGCACGTCGGGCGTATCAGCGGACGTGCCCCACTGTTGCGACTGGAAAATTGAAACGCACCCCGCATCGCGTGCTTCACGGTCGCGTACATGCCGAGCGCAGGGCCGCCGCTGTTGTCGTCACCCTCGGTCATCCTGTGTTGAGGCCGAAGATGAAAGGACACTCACACCCAACCGCAGAGAGAGCCGTTCCAGACGATGAAGCCTGACCGCTGCTTGCGCAAGTAGGGCAGGAATGCGCGTGCGACATTCAGTGCGCCGAAGAGTCCAACGCTGAACACGGGCGATGCGAGTCAGGACAAATCGGATACAATGGGCATCAGAGGACGCACTTGAATTGGTCCAATGTCGCCTCCGGCCTGTCCACGGGTGCATGTTTGAGCGCTCACATGAAGACGCGGAGGAGCAGAAGACCATGAAGAACACGCACGTAATCTCCTCCAGAGCACCGACCGCGATAAAGGATCCTGAAGGACGCGCATACCATGTGAGCACTCGCATCGAGACGCACGCATATTCAGCAACTCACCTGCGTTGTTGACCACAACATCGACGCGACCATGGATGTCTACGGCCTTCTGCGCGACCTGCTTCAGCTGCTCGAGCGGCGCGGTCACGTCCAGTTCGAGAACATCCGCGCCGTGCGCCTTCAGCTCCTCGACCTGTGCAAGCGAGCGCTTGCGCCCGGTCGCGATGACCTTGTCGCCGCGTTTGAGTGCCGCAAGTGCGAGTTCGCGCCCGATACCGGACCTAACAAGGATCAGCCTTCTCGGGAGGCCTGCACGACGAAGAAGACCACTCACGAGGTGCCAGTGATCAACCAAACAAGAGAAGGCATAGTTGCAGTGTAAGACGGATGGAAGTGGAGGAAGGTGTATACGCCGCCGCCGTTGAGTTGTCAAGATGCCTTTCTGATGATACGACGATTATCGTATGGCACCGTTTTAAGTACGGCGAGACAACGTGCTAGTACATGCTGCACGGAAAAGCTTACATCACTTCGGCAGACTCTCCGAGAAGCTCTCCTGATGGCCGCTCGCGCTATGACGCTCTTCGTGCAGGACTCGGGTTAGCCGATATTGGCTTGATGTAGAACCTACGGCGCGTCTATCTCAGGGTGAACTCTCACCGCATTGGAACCGTCGGGTAAGTTTCTAGGTCGTCAGGGGAAGGGGCCTCGTCCACTCCAAACCTTCCATGGCACTAAACGTCCACCTTGGCCGAATGGTGGTATCAGCGCGGGACGGTAACGAGGCTGATGGCGAATCGCGACCGCCTGGCGCCACAAAGCTCCCAGGGGACTCTGGAGGGCGACGCCCGCTTAGGGTACGTCTCAGTCCAGCTCGCCACACGGGACGAATTTCCTGAACGAGTATCTCCGGCAAGGCTTTTGGCGCAGTCAGGGTCGGCGGGTCCGAGTCTCTCTAAATATGCGAGGCTCGACTGCCGTCGAGGCGCTCTTCGCCCATCGCCAAAACCCCACCCCGCCCCTGTCGTCTCTCCTTCGTCCACCATGGGTGCCTTAGACCAGTCGCTCGGGTGAGCCGCCTTCGTTCTCCGCTCTCCGCCTCTCGCTGAGCATGGCTGCAGCGCGCTCCTCATCGGGACGTGGTTCAACGCGATGCTGTATATGCTGGAGATCATGCAGGTCATCACGTACTACAGGACGTTCCCGCGGGATCGGCTAGCGTTCAAGCTTACCGTCGCCTTCTCGTTCCTCGCGGACACCCTCGGGACGGCGAACAACTGCGCCTGCGTCTACCTGGTACGTCTGCCGACGCGTACCTACCTGCTGCTTCTGCTTCTCCGCCTTCGGGGCTGACGCCCTTTGCAGTACACCATCACCAACTGGGGTAACCCGTCGTTCTTGCTCGTGCAAGGGTGGACGATCCCTACCTACCTCGCCCTTTCGGGCCTCTCTGCCTTCGTTTGCCAACTCTTCCTTTCGTGGAGGTTCTGGAACTTGTGAGTATCCGCGGTGTTGTCGCCCCTCGTGCGTTTATATGCTGACGAGCAGTGCCACAGCTCCAAG
Source organism: Trametes sp. AH28-2 (assembly GCA_001304625.1). NCBI lineage: Eukaryota > Fungi > Basidiomycota > Agaricomycetes > Polyporales > Polyporaceae > Trametes > Trametes sp. AH28-2. The sequence goes on from KQ464095.1 coordinate 238,545, forward strand.
AACTGGTTTATTACCGCCTTCCTCGTCGCTACGACTCTCGTTGCCTTCATCGGGTCCGATATCAATGCCAACACCGTCATCAGGTTCCCGAAGTATGAGCAGCGCGACCACAACATCAAGACGGTCACCATCTGGCTTGGTACGTGCTCTCGTTCTCGGGCCTCACTGACCAGGAACTAACCGTCCATTCGGCGCGTCGCAGTTGCTAGCGCTGCCGCGGATGTCTGCATCGCCCTCGCGCTCGTGTGGACGCTGCGCGGCATTAAGTCCTCGTTCGACGGCACGAAGAGCTTGATCAGGCGGCTCACCTTCACCGCGATCCAAACTGGCGCCGCGACCTCGGTGCTCGCCATCGTCTGCCTCATCTTCTACCGCATCAACACCGAGAGCAACATCACCGTCGGCTTCGGGTTCTGCCTCGGGCGCGCATACACGCTCACGATGCTCTTCAACCTGAACCAGCGCGTGACCGGCCGCGCGGACTTCTCGCGCACCGGGCCGAGCCAGACGTCCGGCGTGCAGGACGTCGAGCGCGACGCGACGAACATCCACCTGAGCTCGCTCAGCGCGGGCGGCATCAGTGCGTGTTCTCACTCCGGTCTCACTGATCGCGAGCGATCGCCGCTGACGCAAACCTTTCTTCCGCGTCCAGACGTCCACCGCACGGCGATTGTGCACATCGACGAGGGTACGAAGACGTACTACGCTGGGGTTCGTCGTGCTTCTCTCTTGTTTTGAGCGTGAAGGCTAACGTGCGTTGGTACCTGCAGCAGCACCCGGGCTCGGATGCAGATACCCATTCCGAGACGGAGGCCAAGGTGAACCCCGACTTGCGCTGAGCGTAGTGCAGTATCTCTTTCTGGTCCTCCATCCAAAAGCCCCTCTGTTTTCCGTAGATTATCTCTTAGATATTGTCTCGCTGTACGACACGGTCTCATCGCAGACCCGTTCTCGTATTCGAGTGTGTCCTTCGTTCGGAATCGCGCGGCCATGGAATTTTTGACTCGCCCCCCGAAACCTGGAGGACAGAACCGCATGACGCAGATGTGAAGAGTGAGCTGAGCGTCCGAGTCCTCGCCCACCAGCCGAGGGTCGATCAGTCAAATGGGGGGTCTTCTCCAGATAGGAGTCGTATCTTTGTCAGACACCAGATCTGCGCAGAAGCCTGGCAGAAAATCCGATGCGAAGAGGCCGACCGCGGGGACGAGCTTCGCGCCCGACGGCTTTGCAGCGACTCTAAAGCTTTGCCGACGAAACCTGATGCGCCCAGTGCCGTGATCGGGCTGGGCCAGGTCGGCGACGTCAAACAGGGTGTCTGTTTGCTCCCGCGTGTGTTCGTCCCGTCCATCACAGCCTCCCGCCGCCGCGGACGCATTTGTTCAGGCAACGCCCACGGCAATCATCCAGTGCGGCACGACGGCCACTTGCCGGACGCTGAGGGTGCCAGGAAATTCGGTCCCGCCGTCGTCCTTCGACTCTCCCACTTGCACCTCCGAATTTCGAAGTCTGCCGTCGCGTCCGCCCTCGTCGTCTTGCGACTTGCCGCCGTCTGTGCCGAATTTGCTGCTGCAAGATCCACGCGTCAGATTGGGCCGTGGGCCGTCTGATACGACCTTGGCGCGCACCCCCACTCAGGCTAATATCGCCCAGGGCGCGTTTCTCACCTCCCGCATCAGCATGTCTAAGCCAATTTCGCTAAACGTGTCTGGCACATGGACGCGAGCAATCCGCACCTAACAGCGATGACGGTATACGCGACCTCGACGCACGCGAACCCCCACCCCGCCCTCGTCTCTCTCAGCTCGCGCAGGCCTCACCCTCCGAACTTCGACCATGGCCGCCTCCGCTGAACTCGTCCTCATCTCCGGTATCAACGGCTTCATCGCGACCGACATCGCGCTCGCGTTCCTCGAGGCGGGCTACCGCGTGCGCGGGACCGTCCGCTCGAAGGAGAAGGCGGACGTGTGGCTGCGCCTGCCCGCGTTCGCGCCGTTCGTCGCGAGCGGGCAGGTGCAGATCGCGTTCGTGGCGGACATCGTGCGCCCGGGCGCGTTCGACGACGCGCTGCGCGGGGTGGACTACTTCCTGCACACGATCGCGCAGCTGCCGGACTGGCGGCCGGGGGTCAAGCAGGACATGGAGCGGGACATCCTGCGTCCGAACATCGATGGGACGCTGAACGCGCTCAAGTCTGCGGCGAAGTTCCCGCAGGTGAAGAAGGTCATCGTCCTTGGGTGAGTTCCACGCCTCAGGGGCTTTTCCCCTCTTCCGATACGGGCTGGCTCACTGGACACTTCCCCGTTGTCAGCTCCATTGCGGCCGCGGTCGATCTATCTGTCCCGAAGCACGATAAGGTCGTGAACGAGAACTCGTGGAACCCGACCGACTACGAATAGTATGTTTCCCACCGCTCCCACCTCCCCAATGCTACACATGCTCAACTCGTTCCTCTGAAGCGGCAAGAACGCACCCCACCCACTCTTCTCGTACGGTAAGTCTCCTGCTGCTATAAGTGTCAGTTTGGCATGCTTACTCGTTTCGCTGATTAGGCACATCGAAGAAGCTCGCAGAGGAGGCAGCATGGAAGTACGTGCAAGAGACGAAGCCCCACTACGCGTTGATCACCACTTTGCCTTGTAGGTTCCTCAGTCTTGTGCATAACTCTCACACGCCCGCTAACATCTGCGCTACTTAGGCTATGTCTTCGGGCCCTCCCACGGGCTTGATCCCTTCGGTGTGAATAACTCCTCGCAGCAGTGTACGTCTAACCTCTATGTCTATCTCTTCTTGAATAAGGCTGACGCGCATCGCTTATGCAGGGATTGCGGGCACTCTCTTCCGCTCTGACTGGAACTTCAAGGAGGCCGCTGGTGGGCCTGCCTATGTCGACCTTCGTGACGTCGCACGCGCTCACGTGCTTGCCGTGCAGCGCGCCGAGGCGAACGGCAAGCGTCTCATCCTCGTACGTCGCATGTCTTGTCTCGCACTGTGCTCCACCACGACTTACAACTCACATGTCGTGCTTCTCGCATCCAGGGGAAGACTGACCCGGTCGTCCGCTTCCCATCGGACTTCGTCCCGCTTTTCGCGCGCGAATTCCCAGAGCGCGCGCACAAGCTGCCCAAAGTCCCGGCGGACCTAGTCAACGTGCCGCAGTTCGACGTCGACCCCTCCGCGACGGAGGCTGCGCTCGGGTTTACGTTCCGTGGCCCGCGCCAGGTCATTCTAGAGACCGCCCATTGGCTAATCGACAACGGCGCAGACAAAGCATGGGAGCCGGTGCAGGCGCGCTACTGAGAAGATGCCCGAGCGTTGGCGATGAGTCGGAAGCGCGTACGTGCCGGTGTGTACTGCAGATGCTCTCAATTACGTCGGCGAAGTAAAGCAACATTGCTAGCGGCTTCGAGGATTGATTATAGACGACTTGATAGTATCGCAGGGAACACTATCAATACATGCAAATGATACCAGCCATCTAGAGTGATTAATGTGCCACGACCAGTGGTCCGCGCGTGTTGTAATGAGCGACAAGACCGGCGGAAGTTAACTACAACGGTACGACTCGGGGCGGTTGCCACTCATCTACTCGGTTTCCAGGCGACTTCTCCGACCGGTTCTAGAGCATCGCGACAGCGGCGTTGTGGTTCTAACGGAGACACAGCACGTCGGCGCTTCCAAAGTACTACAACATGGCCAGGAATGGCAGGCATCAACACTGCTTCTCTCTTCACGACTGTCATGTCGGGACGTATGTTCAACGCCACCGCCCCACCATCCGGGTCACATCGAACTCACTCTTGCCAGCGGGGCGAACGTATATAAGGCGTGCAACTCCCATCGTCGCCTTGCCTCCCCCGCACCCCGGGCTGCACCCGACGACTCGGACCTTTCCCTGGATGATGCCCATCGCCACCCCGTGCGTCTACGCCTTTATAAAAGCCGCCTCACGAGGTCTTTTCGCCATTGAGGTCGGGCAGAAGCGACTCAGATAGCGGCGAGGTTGTGGTGCGTGCGCCAATACAATCTCTCGTTTTGCACATATTCTGATCAGAGGTTGTTCATCTACTACTACTAGTAGTATCCTCCGCCGAGCATGCGAGCCTGACTCAGAGGCCTCCGTTTTCCCAATGTACAATTGCAGCCCATATGGGGAGCGTACGATGATGTTCGAGTCCGCGTATAGTGCGCTCCTCTGACATAGCCTGTAGCGGCGGCGGGATTCAGAATGAGGCGAGATGCCTGAATCGGTGAGTATTTCCTCTGTCAAAGCAGTGGCTTACTCTCGCTCACCGGTACACGAAAATTGAAAGCATCAAGAACACCTCCCATGTACACTATCGACGAGGCGCAAGACATCGCGCACATTGAATTGGTGGAGGATTCGTGACCCCAGATCCGGGCCGTAGCCGGTAACCTTTGGGGAGTGGGAACAACGTCTGTCGGAGGTGTAACCCACCTTCCCGTAGAACTCTCCAGAAGAATGCAGTGGACTTTCGCGTGCGTTGTCCTGTATTCAGAAGCACGAAGATACAAGCTCACTTCCATATCCGTCATAGCACTCAGATGGGTCGGTGACCGCGGGTGCAGGATATCCGGACCAATGAGGTTGGAGCATCAGCCCTCGTTGGCTGAAGTGTCTGCGAGCTCGCAACCTGCTCTTCAAGCGCATATCGTGCTAACACGACATCCCAAAGGAAGAGGGCGGTTCTGCGGGACGGTGAGCAACACCAATGCATGGGGTACTGCGTGTTAACGAAACCTCACAAAGCCGAGCCCCCGTACTGCAAGCAGTAAGTGAAAACCCAGGGCGGCATGCACCTCGGAAAGCATGCCATAGCTCCGTTCTTCGCTCTAGGGAACCAATGTCACAGCGATACCACGACGTACCGTCCAGACGTTGCGCAGATCTCCTGCAATTAATCCCGAAGGACTCACATGAGTACTCGACTGGGCGCACTGGGCGCGGGAACGAAGTCGGTGTCAATGCAAATCTGGGTACGTCTTACGCGTGGATGGCATCTACTTTGTCGCATTGGGCAAGGCGCGCTCACCTCGCAGCTGAGTATGGCACTACAGCTTCGGCATTCAACCCCGAGACTCTTCACCGTCTCGAGGTTATGCGCGCCCCATACCGGTTTTTTTAGCCGTTCTTCGATCGGATACACCCGCTCGCGGCTGTGGCGTGTGAGGCGTCCGCATACATGGAGTGCCCTCGACATATCGGGCACGTACACTGGCACAACGTGTTCGAAGACGACCGGCGTGTCGCGTAGGCTCGGGAACGTATACCGGCGCATGGCCGGCGATCACAGTGTAGGCTCCGCATGCTCGTTGTCGAGTAATCTCGGCTTCGGGACCATGCGCGCGGTCAGCTTCCAAGGATCCTTCCCGAGAGCAGTACCGACACGGCCGAGGTTTCTGCATCTAGGGAAGGAGCTTACTGCAAGTTACTCGGGCCTCTACGGTCTAACGCGGAGTGGGCATGGCTCCAGGCGTTGTGCCTGTGAACGCGAAAGCTAAAGTCGCGTACGCAGCTCTCAAGGCAACGACCGACGCGCGGGAATAGGGGGATCTCCGCACCTGCATCGTACTGCCTCCTCTCGCACCAGAGGCGCGACCGCCTTGTCTTCTAGCTCCGGGGCGACCCGTGCCTTCAGATTGCGCTCGCGCCGCCGCGCACGAGATTGAGAGCTGGAGAACCACTACTCGCATCCCACGGCGCATCGACGCTCCCACCTACCGAATCGCAGCGTGTGAGCCGAAGACGCGCAGGTGTGCCGTCGCCCATACAGTACGCCGCCGCACACGCCTCGTACGCGTGCTGTCTCAATCCCCCATTTCAGCGAACTTACGAAGGCTCGCGAACGCGTCGCGCACGCGCCCTCTTCTCCCCGGGACCGTTCTTGCATCGCCCGACGCCGAATAGTCGCGCAGCAGCACCAGCATCCCTAGGTTTGTACGAGACCTGCTGTACGCGGTGGCGCGCGATCCCACACGACGACACAGAAACTCCCGAGCGAACTGCCTGCATTGATCTGCGCGCTGATGGCGTCTACCCGCGACGTAGCCCAAGCAGACGTTCGAAGCCGCAGGATCTTGCTTGGCTCCGCTTCCAGATCCTCCGTCTTACTGCATCGTTACGCAACGCGCGCCCCGCGTTCCCATTCTCCCGAGTGTATGTGAGCGCGCGTTGAATGAGGGGGGCGTAGGGACCGACCGGGGCCGCGCCTTACCCGAGTCGCGACGGGATAAAGGTGCGCAAGAATTCGAACCTGGAAGCTGGAAGGGTACTCGTCGAAGACGAACAGAGGCCTGCTAAAATCGCCGGGGAGCGCCTGCCATCAGTGCAATGCACATGGCGAGCGCCTTCGCGATCTCGAGCTCGGTACCCATGACCACCGAGGTGAGCAGGCTCTACACTCACCCTCGAGCTCACTTACGCACGAGCTCACAGCTGGTCTTACAGCGGCAGTGCGACCCTCGCACACAAGTCTCGGCAGGTAATGAGTTATATCGCACGGAACACATCTATGGATTAGACTACAAGTATATACAAGACGAGTGATACAGTACTTTGTGGTGCCCCGACCACATCCTCCGTTTTCGTGCGCGCCGCGCACAAGGCCGCCGTCGGCGGATATCCATGGACAGTGACAAAAGTGTTCGATGATGCGGTGGTGAGTGAAGCGAGGCGGCGGGATGGCGGGACGCGACAGCAAGGGGAGGAGAGATGAGATGAGGCAGGGGGAGAAGGGAGAAGGGCAATGCGTAGCGAGACAGACAGCAGGTACAACGGACGAGTGCGAACCGGAGAGACGATGCGACGAATGTGAGGCCCGAGGAGAACACGAGGAAATAGGAGAATAGATGAGGGCGAGGGGTGCGTGTTTGTGTGTGGCGAGTGGACCGGGAAAAGCACGGGGACGATGCGAGGGACGATGCATGCATGGTGAGGTATCCAACAGTGCGGCGCGAGCGGGGAAGGGGGAAGAGATACGAGATGCAACGAGCGTGAGTGTGATGATTACAGCAACAATGAGCGAGGTATATCCAGCGATGATGATATGATGCAACGAGCGTGAAGAGAAGCAGTGCGACGAGGCGAAGAGGAGATGCAACGAGCGTGTGAGGTATGTGTGTGTGAGAGCGAGAGCGAGATGGGGATGGGGATGGGGGCGCGCGCCGCAGTGCGGAGAAGACCATGCGATGTCGTCGAGCATGCAATCGGGTGCAGTGTTCCAGTCCAGATGGGGCATGGTTCAATGCGAGCTTATGAGATGTAGGACCACGCCAGGTTGACCCGGCCGACGTCCTTGATGACCACCTGCGCCTGTATGCGGCACACCTGCCCCAAGCGCGCGAGTCAGCACCAGAGCCAACGCCGACGAACTCAGCACGCGACTCACCGTATCCGCGACTTCCCAGTCCTTCCAATATACATGCAAACTCCCGTCCTCCTTCCGCTCGATCTTCCGCGTCGGCCCGAAGCTCTCGCACCACCTGATCACGTTGTCCACGCGCCGCTGCTGCTCCGCCGCGCGCTGCTGCACGTCCTCGGGCGTCTGCAGCGGCGACAGCGCCAGCGCGGTCGACGCCGCCGACGGCGCGCGGCTCTGCAGCGCGAGCTCGAGCGGCGCGCCGCTGATCACGAGCTTCTTCTTGCGCCGCCGCTGCCGGTTCGTCAGCGACGCGAAGAACGACTGCGAGCGCGGCGCGGGCACGAGGAACGACGGCGACGGCGTGCTCGGCGACGGCAGCGGCAGCGTCGGCTGCGGCGGCGGCGAGTTTGGCGTCGCGGGGCGCGACGGGATCTGGAGCGTGAGCGACATGCGCGGGGGCGAGGGTGGTGTTGTCGTCTGCTTCTGCGCCGCGAGAGGGGGCGAGTCCGGGGGGAGATACGGGTTTGCAGCGAAGACAGGCTCGTCCTCGAACATGCACGAAGGCGCGCTGGACCCGAACGGGTCCAGGTCGGGGAGCGGGGAATGCGAAGCGGGCTCGATCGGGGTCGCGAGCGTCGACGCGGTCGAGCCGGACGAGGAGCTCGATGACGACACGGACGAGCCGAGCGCGCGCGGGGCTTGGACGGACATTGTGAACGAGGGGCGGGAGGAGGCGGGGAGGATCGCTTCGCGCGAGTCGGAGCGGCGGATGTCGAGCACGTCGGAGGAGCCGCGGGGCGTGTTGGGCGGGGGCGAGGGCTTTCCGACCGAGCCTGCGCGCGCGCGGGGGGATATTAAGCTCAGGAGGCGATCTCGCTTCTTCGCCTTGCTAGCCGGCGATGATGCTGACACATCAGCGGCGACCTGCCGGATGCGGGGGCGGGACGCCACGGAGTCGAGCGACCAGCGAGACGCCAGGGCGTCCTCTGCAGGGCTGTCGAACGGTGAGCAAGTGATGGCCTCGCCCGGGGAGACCACTTCCGCATCGGGGCTCGCCGTCATTGGCGAGGGGAGCAGGGTGGGCGCCGGGGCTAGCGCGGGTGATGGCATCGTCGCGAGCTCGGCTAGGTTTCGCAACTGGGGCGTGGAGTGCGATGTCGTGAGCGTTGGGAGCGTCGGTCTTGGTTTGCGCCGCGGGCTGGAGCTGATGGTGTGCGGCACACCGAGGTCATACGTGGTCCGTGGCACCGCGGCGCTGCTGCTCCGGCCTCGCCCAGCAAGTTTGGGCGATGTCCGAGAGGGAGATATTTCCTCTGCGACGTAGACGGCTGTCCGCTTCTCAGACTCGGTTTCGCGCTCCTCCAGCATCGATATCGTGGATGAAATCGAGGGATACGTCGCGTGACGCTGCGTACTTGGCCTTGCTGGCTGCGAGATGGATGGTGTATGCGAGCGAGGGAACGGGCGAGGCTTCGGCGAGCTGGAGAGTCGCGAAGACAGGCGTGGCGAGGGCGGCGGCGTCTGCTTCCTCTCAGAGAGTAGACTGCGAGGTGACATAGGCGCAGAGGATGTCGGCGACGAGAACTGAGACTTTGCCGGGGTTGGAGGTGGAACCAAAGGCAAACTCGGTCGGGGACGCAGCCGCAGAGGTGGGACAGGCAAAGGCTGGAGGAATCAGGTGAGCACACCCATCACATTGGACTGATTCTACGGACAGAGAAGCGAGCTGATGAAAGGCTACAGCGCGAGGAGAAGCCGACGGTCGCTGCGTAGACTCGCGCTCCAGACGCAGCTTCGCACGATGTGCGCGGACGAGGACGGCATGGGCAGCGTCGCGTATGTTCCCATCTCCGTCTTCCACACCGTCGGCGCCCGCGAGACAGCACCCGAATCTTTCTTTCGTGACTATGCCTAATCGGGACGGGACCCAAATCTCGGCATCTGCCGGGGACCACGACGGTGGAGACGACCGATCGCGAAAAGGCTGAGCCCCGGACTTTCCCCCGCAACCACGCGCGCAGCAGACCGAGAGGACGTCGGCGGCGTCCAAAAGTCAAAAGTTTGCGCGCATCAGAAAATATGGCCACAACCGTCGCCGTCCGTGCAGGTCGAGCATACCAGCACCCACACGATGAGACCGGGGCAAGTCCCAGTCACGGACGCATGAAGCCAAAATGACATCGGGCCAACTGCGACGCGCGGTCGAGGATGCGCGCGAACAGCAGGCAAGGCAGATGACCACAACTGTAAACTTCGTGTTCACCTTGTCATAGTCGCCGCGGGCAGGCTGCGTCAGACTTTGCGATCGCGTTCGCGGGGTCGAAGGCGCCGACTGGCGCGCTGTGAAGAGCGTTGGGTCATACACGCATGGCAGACACGCTTCTTCGTCTTCTTCCTCAACTATGACCGCAGTCAATCAGCGGCCCCGTCGGGAGAAGCAGCGCGAGGGCTTACCATCGAAGAGGTCCGGAATGCCAACGACCGCGTCGGCAGCTTCCTCGAGGGCCCAGTCGTACTCTGTCTGGATCCAGCGGTCCGTGTCGTGGTCGAGGTAAGCAGACTTTTCCGACAGCGGGGCGACGTGGTCGCACTCCTCGCTATAAAAGCGGTTGTCGGAGTCGTAGCCGAGCTGCTGGAGGAGCTCGAGTTTCGCGTCGAGCTGGGATGCCGCAATGGGGCGTGTCGCGAGGTGAGGCTGCATGCTGGCACGAGCGAGGTGGTGTGTGGTGAGGTGGACGGAGGATAGACGCGTCTGAGTGCGCACGGCGGGCGCGTGTCCGGCTACCAAGCGAGGGTGATGGCGCGTGTGTTGTTACGTACGCGCTGGCGGGGGCGGGCTGCTGTCGGTGTCGGGGCGGGCGTCGAGGGCGGGGTGGTCGAAAAGGGCGACGCGTCGGGGCCGGGGCTGGAGGGAGGGAGGGGAGGCGGAGGAGGATCAGCGTCGAGGGCATCTGGGCTGGAGTATTTGAAGCGAGAGCTGGAAAAGGAAGCCGGGGGAGGTTGATGCTCTTCGCTTGGCGCAGAGTTTGATGAATATTCCGCGCAGAAGGGCGAGAACCGCCTGCCCGGTCTGCGCGACCATTTCTCTCGTATTTCGCCCGCCATCACCACGAATTATCTAAGCCCCACACCCGTCTCGCCGCCCGCCCAATCGCGCGCCGTCCCCGTTTCCCACTGTTTCTCCGGCCACGCGACCGCCCGGCCGCGTCCTCCGCCCGTTCTCAGGCGCGCCTGCTGCGTCTCTCCCCGCCTTCTGCGAGGAATCCGTGTTTTTCCAGACACACACAGCCCTGCTCTTGCAGAACACACCCTCGACGAAGGCCCTCAAAACATGCTAGGCTGGGAACGCGTGCGAGGAGTTAAAGAGGATATACGACCGTCGTCCTGCGCCTACCGCCGCTCGCTGCATTGCCTCTCTCCCTCCTCGACCAGCGGTCTCCCGCGGGTCCTACCCCATCTTCCGGGTCAATCGCATCTCGCATCGAGCGTGACGCTGCGAGCCAGACCAGCTCCCCGAACCGCACTGCAGGTTCTCGGGGCAAATGCCGGCTTCCGCGCCCTCTGCTGCGCCTTCCAGCTTTGAATTGTTGAATTGGAATCGGCCTGCCTCTACAGACGCCGTCTTGGAATTACCGCCACAGCACTCCCTCTCCTGCCCCCTTCCTCCGCTCGAAAAGGACCACGCTTCCAATAGGTTCCCCAGCATCCTCACACAGCGACGTCTTTCCGTCTCTAATCGTGCGTTGCGTGACCCAGATCGTCGCCGTCATTGCTCGCCGTGACGATGTACCCCAGTTTGGCAACACGTGTACTCACCAGTCTGCGACTCTTCCAGGTCCAGTCCTGTGTCCGAACGCGACCCGGCAGGGCGCAATACCACAACGTATGACCGGAATACCGACAACATTCGATACCCCAGAGGTGTCGGTGTCAGTTTACGTCTGGGGCATCCGCGCTCGCGCTTGCGGGTACAGTGCACGATATAGACATCCCAGGGCCCTGTGCCTCGGTGCGCATGTGCAACATATGATTGTGCTCACTTCCGTGCTTCCCCACTGCTCTGGCGCCTCCTTCCCAGACCACAACCCTCGATGGACGACGCTCATCTCCGCCCACCGATTGAAGCTGCCTTGATAGCTCTCGATAGTGCGGCCCGTCTTCTTCATTATGTCTCCTTCGCGCCATCCCTGAGCGATCCTCTACCGCCCCTCTACGGTCCCCTGGCTAGCAACACGGGATGGACGCCTCTGCGCCTTCGGCACTCTACGCCCGACGTCCTCCATCACCCACCCGCAACCTTCCAGTGTCCCTGCCTCGGCACTCGCTGCCAATCACCCCCTCTGTCAGCCACAATCCCCATCCGGCGGTATCTCGGTCCAGCTCGCATCCGGCTTTCCGGGACCGCCAGCAAGGTGAGCTTTCGGCCTGCCTGAGTGGCTGCAGGCGGTGGCAGCTGGACTGCACCCGTCTGCGTTCGCGCGCCGCCAGCCCGTTCTCTCTCCGCCCGAAACCCTACATACGCGGGACTGAACCTTGCTATCTTCAGCGCAACACCGTGTGCGGTGCCCGGTTCTCCGCGGCCGCGGTACGAGCAGTCCCTGAGCTGGTCACGCCCTGCCGAGGCCATCTCCAACTTGCGTGTGTGGGGTGGCTGCGCCGGGGAGCGAATGAAAACGGCGATCACGTCCCAGCCTCGAGGGCCGTTCATTGTGCAGAAGGGCTTCACGCAGTACCGCCTTCCTCCCCACAGACCACAGACGGTTCCGTACGTTCCTTTGTGCCGCAAGCCTCTTCGCCTGTGGCAGCCTCCCTGCGTCCGCCCCGTGCCCGGTGTCTCCTCGCTGCGTACTTGAAGCTTCAACATTGGGGCCGCCCGAGCTAGAGCTTATTCTGCGCACTCCGCTCGAGTGACTGGCTGGCTGGCCGCTGCGCGCGAACAGGATAGGCTATCATACGTGCCTCGGAACCCTCGCAGATCTGCAGCCGCGGCGTATGTTCTCGCGATCTGTCGACACGCCGATGTATGGATGCGCTCATGGCTTCATGCGCTCATGCTCATGTGCAGCTCCCCAGCTCCTCTCCGCCTCGGCAGCGCGGCCTCGGCCGAACAAGCGGGCGCCCATCCCCCATCGTATGCGCGCGACATCTACGACCGCACCCACAGAAGCCGTCCGGTAGGGCAGCATCTCCGCGCAGGGCCTCCGTACCCCCGGGCGTCCGCGGCCTCCAGAGTTCAACGTTCAACTCCCCTTGCGAGTTCGAGTTCGAGTTCGAGCTCCATGGACCTGGCCATGACACTGGCAGGCCGGGGTGCCTTCGATGTCTGCTCGCCCGGTGCCCCCCGCATTCCGCATGCACCTGCCCGCCCGCTCGCCCGCGCAGCTACATATCTTCCCGTACGCCCCCTACATGGCTCGCGGGCATCCCGGCTGGGAACCCCCTCGCTCACGCCCCCAGGGCACACGCTACGAACGTGACCCGTGCAATCTATCCAACTCCGTCGGCGCACACCCAGAAAGGCAGCGCTCCAGCGGCGTTTGCGCGCGCCCGCCCAACGCGGGGGTCGCCGCACCCGATGGACAGAGCGCGCGCGGCCGTGCCCGCTCGAGCCTCGAGCTTCGAGCTTCGGCGGGGGACCCGAGCGACGCGCCTCCCGGATCCGGCGCGCCTCGTGGCCGCGCGCATCCGCCGTCATCGCCTGCATATGCGTGTGCGTGCGAATGCGCGCGCGTACCTCGTCGTTCTCGGAGCAGCGCGCGGCGAGGCGAGGCGAGGCGAGGGGGGCTGGGGATCGGCCGTGCGCGCTGCTCGGCATTCTCGTGCGCGAAGGCGAGCATCGCCCCGGCGTGCCTTGCACGCGCGACGGTGTTCGCCTTCGCCTTCGACGCGCGCGCACGGAGCTAAGCCCCGGATGCCTATTGCGAGAGTGCGAATGCGAATCAGGTGCGCGCCCGGTGCAGCAGTGCGCACGCCGCCGATAGCAGCTGCAGGACGTCACCACCCTTCGCTCTCGCCCTGGTGGGGACGTTCGCCCGTCGCGCGCGTAAGCCCGCGCATTCGCTTGTTCGCTGTGCGGCCACGGTACGCTTCGTATACCTCGCTTCGATGCTGCTGCCCCTTACATCCCGCCGGCCGCACCCCCGACCCTGCCCGGCATTTCGCCCGTGCCCTCTTCGCATTCCATCCGAGCACAGTGCCGTAAACTGCAGGACGTGGGCACGATTATATCAGACTAGGCGGGCGGTAGACGCGACCTATCGTTAATGAATACCGTCCACGCGAATGTGAAGGTAATGGGTGGTCTGCACCGTTGGCGTTCTCGCTGGAAAGCCCGACGGTGGTCGGAGGGATGGCGTGCTGCACGCTCGCAGCACCGCGCAGCGTCCTCGACGTTCTCTCTCGTATATGCGACGACGCTTCTGTGGTGCTCCATCTGCCCGAGTGCGGCTCGAGTGCGAGTGCAAGTTCCAGCGGGCGTTTGAAGGTCGAACCCCCACCACGTACGGCCGACCCGGCGTGGAGGCGCCCACGGGCCGGAGGCAGGGGCTAAGTTCTGAACCTGTTCCCAAGCCTAAGCCCGAGTCCCCGTCCCTTGTACTCCCCGGAGCCCACACTCGCACTCGTTCCTCAGCCCTGCTTCGCGCGCGCAACAGGTCCCGCGAACATTGCGATAGCGGTGGAGAGCGGCAGCCCTGGCCAGGGCCCGATCCCCCGCCGATGTGCGCGAACACCCCCGGCTCCGACGCGCTGCGCTTCTGCAGCTCGGCGCGCCCTGGTCGGCGACCGTCTTAGGCAAGTGTCCCACACCTATTCCGGACAGGAAACGGCGCCCTGAGGCTCCGCGAAGGGCGCAGGGATCATCGAAGCGTCCCGAGGTACAGACGACGTCGGCAGGGGGCGGCTTCGGGGGCGCATGCGCGCGCGCGAGCCTGAGCTTGAGCGCACTTATCGTGCACCGTGCATCGCAGTGCGTGCCGATGGCGTGCGCTGGCCTTGCGCAGCCGAAGCGCGAGACGTCCTTCGTTTTCCGTCTTGCACTTTGCGACTCGCGTTCTCGCTTCGTCTAGACGTCGCTATCGGGCTGAGGGTGCAGTGGCGGCACTGTGCCGCCGGGCTGCCTGGCGTGCCGCGGTTCGTGCCTCTGCGCGTCCAGTGCCTCAGTATGGAGCTCGGCCGTGCGCAGGTGTGATTCTTACCTTGGGACCCGAACTCAACGGTTGCATGATATAGCGCCTGCGGTGCTCTCGCTTCGGATTGGCATAATGCCTGACGGGCGCAACAGGTGTAGCGCTGGGCCCTGAGAGCCATAATAGCCATTCGCGGACAACTTGCATTATCCGAAAGGTTGCCGCAAGCGCAGAGGGGCCTCAGGCCGCAGCCAGCGCACTCGCGCATTGGCCACACGGTCCAAAAGGTATGCGTCTTGCCTCGGTCTCCAGAGGTTCGTAAGCCTGACTGACTGTGAGGTGTATGAATCGCACAGTTGTCCCGAGGAACGTGACGCGATGCATGCTCGCGGATCGCGGGCGGTCGGTCGCGGGTCTGCCGCTCTGTGAATATTAAATGTCAGAGGTGAGCAATGGCTGCACCCATCCCCGGCTACTCGGTGTTCACGCTCGACCTCTAGCGTGCATGTTGTTCTGCGGGCCCGCGCCCCCGCCACCGTCAGACTACGCGAGACGACGGACCCGGCCATCATACATATCTCGCACCCCGATAGTGGCTGGCGCGCGTGACGGCAGGGCGGAAGCAGGGTGCGCTGATAGCCAGGGCGTACGCCCACCCAATGCCGTTGATCAAGTCACTGGTACGTACCGTACACGACATTGACACGCACCCCCCAGCCGTCTCTCCCATGTCAGGATGGAGCACTGGCTGCCAGCAGCGAGATGGGAACGTGATCCGACGGGCTAACCTCGTTTGACTATCATATCGCCTCCGTCGGCGGAGAAAGCGAGCGCGAGAAGGAGGCAGAGGTGAGTGTGCGGGCGTAGGTTTGAGACGTCGGCGCTGTTCTGATCGTGTGTCCGGAGGTAGAGTGTTGCGGACGTGAGTGGCAGACGGCGTCGAACCCGACGCCGCGCCAGTCCGAAGCTTCGACCCCGCAATCCGCAGACGACGAATATTCCGTTCATGCATCCAGTCACCGCAGGAGGTCCTGCGGTGACTGCGACGCTTCAATTCCACGAAATCACATCGCTCAAGCAGGATTGATCGACGCTGGCTACTTCAAGCCTCCGCCCGGCGGACGACAGCTTCTCTCTTTTGCACGACATCCTATGGCAACTTCTCCCTCCGCGACAGTACCTCGCATTCTTCCAGTCGGCTGCCTGGAGTGCTCGCTACCTCCTTCTGTCGACATTCGAGCACGGCGGCATTCTCGCTCAGATGCCGCTAGAGACGCCTTCGGAGCGCACTCACCCTGATCAGCAACTGTGCAGACAAGCATTCGATGCGGACCCTGTTCAACGCGTTGCCGGCGGGTGGCTGATCTACCGATGTCGTCCAACTCCATAGCGTCGTGCGCACGCCGTCCCCGTCGGGAAGCACTGTCGCTGCTGGGATGCCTTGCGAGCACCTCAACATCCGTCCTCTGCCCAAGGTTTTTCACTGGAGATCCGCGCCTCCTCGACGGTTCCATGACCGCATCACTCGTATGAGGTATGTTTGTTACCCCGATCAGCCTCAGAATGCCTTCTTCGCCGACCGAGGACCTCGAAGCTCTTCTCCCTCCCTGGGTTGAATGACCGGACTCCGAAGCACTTCTCCTTCCCGCCAACGACTCGCCCAGAGCTGTTCAGCTGCTCCATGCGGCCGTCCTGGGTGCCCGCACGTACCTCAGGGTGCCGGCACCTATAACGGACGCAGAAGCCCTTCATACAAGCTGGCTTCCCGATGACCGACGCGGCACGGACCTAGGCCTCCCCATCCTTTTGCGTTCGGAGAGCGGTGCGTCATGGGGTCGCACGCTCGCCTGTGTGCTGGAATCTGCCATCACCTTTCTCGTCTTCGGCATCTGCTATCGGACGTCCAGGAAGCGCAGTGTCGAACTTCCCAGTATCGCCGTCCTGTGGGCGGCGATCGCGCCGCAGTCCTCCCCGCTCGCCGTCTACGGCCTACGCGCTCAACTGGCGATGCGGGCGTACGTTGCACCAAGCTCAACCCATTGCTTCTCGCTGCCTCGTGTGTACCGCGCGCCGCCGTCCGGACCCGAAAGCCTAAACGTACGCGTTCGAAGAGCTCGCTGCGGCGCGGAGGTTACACACGCGACGCAAAACTTCCCGCGACCGTGCGCATGCGCAGACCTCCAGGCTACTGCTACGCCCGGCAGGCGCCAAGGGTCGACGGCGCGGGGATCGCGCAGACGGGCTCTCGTCCAACTTCGAACGGCATCCGATCCCGTGCCGGCGGCGATGTACGTACGTTCGCAGTAGTGCGCACTACCGCACTACCTCTATGCCGTCAGAAGAGTTCGCGGCGGGGACGCGTGTTCACGGCGGCGACTTGCAGGCGCAATCTATCGGCCCATGCATGTGCGCAAGTTCATGGTTCGGGGGCTATTGTGTGCTTGTCGGGCAGTGTCGCCGCGAGGTGGACAGCAGCGCGCGGGTTCCCAGCGGGCGGAGGCGACGGGCGATCCTTGGCAGTGCATTTCGGACGTCAGGCCTCCGTTCTATCTCCCTCGCGATATGGATCGATATGTTGTCGTTTCGCGAGATGAGCGGCGTTGTGCGACAGAAATGACGAGCGGCGAAAGAGAAGATGCTCATGGAGGGCGATAGGGCGCCCTAGTACGAGGTGCCCGATCCCCTCGGGACTCGGGCTGCGTCTACGTACAGCAGAAGCCGGAGCTGATGAAAACGGTATCGTCAAAGGCATGGGTCCGGTAATGAAGTGTTAGTGCTTCCTGGCACGAGACATGAAGACGAAATTTTCCGGAGCGCAAGTAACGTACTGCAAACTTTGGGCCGATCCGCAGGCCCATAGCGCCCTCCTGCGCGGAGAGGGTTGGCGTACTACTTCCTCAGGCAATGGCCTAAACCTTGGAATTGGACGAGAATCCCGATACCCCGCCCGATGCTGCCGCCCAAGGAACGGCGACTGCGCAGACTGGGCGCCGTCTGCAGGAACAGGAACGTCATCAGCGCACGCAGGGGAGAGATGTCTGATAGTCGTCACGACGAGCAGCCTCTGAAACGTATCTGCCAGTGAGGCTAACGCTGCGCGACGCCGATGGAACGCCTGGAGAGGGAAGTGCGCGACGACGCAGCGGAGACTGTCGGACGGAATAAGGCTCTACTGGACGTCTTCTCCCATCGGGCACGCGCTCGCGATACAGTGGGAGTCCCCATACCTCTCCCCGAGAGCAGACGTCCAGGCCGCTCCTACTTCGCCTCGGGGCTCCGCGCGGGGCCTCTACGCAAGTCAGGGAGCACCCCATATGTCAGCCAGTTTGTCCGAACAGTCGCACTCGCAAGCGCACCTGCAGGCAACGCTGGCTGGACGGAAATGAAGCTGCTTTCCTGCAGTGCGTCCACGCTTCGGCGCGCGAAGCGTCTCTCCTCGCGTTCATGACGCCCGAGAAGCCGCGCCCTTCAAAACCTGCCCGATGAGGAACAAGCGGAACGGGTGATCTTGGAAATCAGAACCCTCGCAGAGTCCGCTGGGGTGTGGTCACTATTTGATGAGGCGGTTTGTCGCTGACGACAGAGAGTCCGTGTTCTCCGTGGACCGCGGGATGGGCGGGCTTCCTTCAACTTGCAGGCCGCTGGAGGTCTAGGGCGTGTCGGAGTGCTTTGCACGTGCTGGTGATTTACGGGCACAAGGAGGCCTGAGATGTATGACCTGCCGTTACTATGCCGGCGAGTTGGGTTCCGAAGTGATACTACGCCGGATCACAGGCGCGAATGGCATCCGTTTCCGGCGAAGCAGATGGTCTGCAATTATCGGAGTCGGATGTTTCAGAATAGCAAGCGTAGTGGTTGGCCCACCAGTGACGAAAATGCCTACTTGCGCCGGATTACGCTGGAGCGCTTCGCGTTTGGACGACAAGGTGCTACGGCGGGACTTGTTGCAAGCAGAAAAGTGATTGGCTTATACTATACAGATGGTGATGTACATGGCGTAGTAACTTTTTACACAGGTGCAGCGAGCAAAGTCGGCGACGTCGAGAGTGTGTTTACTTGAGGGTCGCAAAGCCGACAGTCTTCGAGTCGAACGAGAACACGCTGTACACGTTCTTCATGAAGCTATCGTCGCGGTCAGGACCTCGTCCCAGTACGCCAATCAAACCGCACAACTCACCTGTCCCCGAGCAACCAAGTGTTCGTGCCGAGGCCGAGGTCCTGGCCCGCGATCGCCCCGATGCACATCGTCGAGCTGACCCGGCCAAAGTTGAAGTTCGCCGCGCTGATCGTCCACTTCTTCCCGCCCCAGCTGAACGCGACGTTCGCGGGGACCGCGTTGCACGGGAACTGGTAGAAGCCGTTCGTCGAGTCGTACACCTTCGAGTTCGGGATGCTCTGGTAGAACGCCTTCACCTGGCTCGGCGGCCCGTAGATGATCGTCGTGCCCGAGTCGATGATCGTCTGGAAGTTCGACTGCACGTTCTGCGGCGGGTGCGCGAGTGTCAGAACGCGGCCTTATAGAAGAAGGGGGGTATGGTATGTACCTTGGAGCCGATGCTTAACGACGCGCCGGGGATCTGCCAGAAGCCGGACCCGGTGACGGCGTGGGTCTCGATCGCGCCGCTATACAGCGCGGTGTTGGTGCCGCCGAGGTAGAGCTCGGAGCCCGTCTTCGCGAGCTTGAACGCGAACACGCCGCTCTTCACCGCACCCTGCGCCTTCGCCGAGTTAAAGAACGGGTTCTGTACCATCGTCAGCTCCATGCACTGGGCGAACCACCATAGAGAGAGACATACCTGGCGGAGGTTCGACAGCGAGGGGAACGCGAGCCCGAGGATGCCGTCCATGGCTTCGCCGCCGAACATGCTCGAGAGCGTGTTGACGGGCGAGAAGTACTGGTTCTTGACTGTGACGCCGGCGACGGCGACAGTGTCGGTGTAGACGGGCCCGGAGACCTTGGAGCCGTCGCCGTACGAGATGGAGAACGAGCCTTCCTTGCGGGAGTCGGTCGACGACGCCGACGGGTCGTACTTGTTCTTCCCGTTGCAGTACGAGCTGGTACAGTTCACCGACGGGACCCAGAGGTCGGAAGAACCGGCTGTAGAGTGCGGTGAGCGGTGAACATAGTGGCGGTGTAGTGAGGTATACGCACTGTCAAAGTCGATGTAGAACTTCTTGCCGGGCGTGCCGATCTGGATGTTGCCGGCCCAGTACTGGTCGCCGCCTTCGTCGGTGAGGGGCTCGGCCTGACGCTTCTCCACGTCCATCTGGCCCCTCTGGGAGTAGTTGGCGACGGGGCGGATATGGGCGCCCTCGTTGAAGCTCTTACGGCCGGAGTTGTGCTCGAGAGCGATCATGTTGTTGCGGTGTTTGCTGCAGAGCCGAAACATCAGCACCGTTATCGATGCGAACAGAGGGTCATACGCACTTGAGGTCACGAACGACCTGCTCGACAGCACGGGAGTGGTCGAACCAACCTGTCGAGGTGGTGAAGCCGTTTCGCTTCTCGAACGGGATGCTAGTTCCCATTCCCTCCACAACGGGAGAGGCGGTCGCCGACAAGACGAGGGCGAGGGCAACGAGGCCAGATTGCATGAACATGGTGAAGTGAGAGTGAGGTGGGTGTAGAGAAGGATGGGACGAGTTGGTGATGGATCTTCGAGGCCAAGATACCATCAGTTATATGCGTAAAATCGCACATCCGCACTCACGAGGCCTCGGCGATGTTGCTCAGGGCTAGAAGACTTGGAAGGGCGCGCACAGTGGTCTAGAGCAGGGCGAGCAGAGCTCCACTGACAGAGCCGATACACGGGCTTGACGCACAGTCTGTTGGCTGCTGTATTGACGGGCGGGTCTGCAGTAATTCCAACTCCACGACATCAGGTAGCGCGTTCTCATTGGCCCGTTGAACGTCTAGGAGACGCGGACCGTCAGAGTACAGCCGATACGACGACGCAGGGCGGCGGATGGAAGGCGGGATCCGAATCTAAAGAAGGCGGACATACCAGATGCAGACATATCCGACAGCCGCGCCACAGTTCCACAACTGCGAACTGGCGGGCGGATATGCAATCCCAATAGTGACTGCTGTACTGTATTGATCCCCCGGCACATACTCCGCAGATATGGGCGTGGACGAAGCCCAGGAATTCACGGAATCATTGAGGGTACGATGGGCAGTCTCGGCAATTCGCAACATGCTGTTAGCGTACATGACAGTGAGCGTAGGCGGAGAGTTATATTGGCTCCAAGTTACGCCCGAGTGGTCGCCACGAGAATGCGGTTCAAATTGTCGCCATCGGCATGATAGCTGTGTCAGTGTAGTGCACTCCAGAAACGCTATCAATATCCGAGTCCACGAGCCGTAGCTCCGCAGAGACGTTCGGAGAGTTAGCGAGCCTGCCACCAAGTTCGACTACGCACCGTTCCAAGCATACACCGCGTCTTCGTGATTGCTGCAAAGGGTACTTTTGCCACGACGTACATATATGAAGAGCCTGAGAGTGATCGAGTGAGGTGTGGCTTTTTGCGACGGTATCTGTGTTGTTCCTTCTGAGTCGCAAGCAAATCAATCTGGATGGGGAAATAACGATCTTAGTTTTGCCTCGCCTTCGAGCTGTCCGCCTGATAGTTCAAGTTGACTGGATAGGTTTTGCGGGTTCTGCTACTACCACGAGATTCTGCGCGGCAGGATGCAAAGTTTCTGTTGACTGACGCCGCTGGACTTGCCCTTCTATGTGGCCACGACTCCTCTGCTCGTCACATTCAGTTTTGGGACGGAAGGCATCCAGAGAACGGTCTGCGGAACCCAATGACGTACGCGTTATGCCTTCCCTTCTGGGAATTCTTTGCTGTACATCGTCCCTGTCGTTTCCTCCGTGGACCAGGTAGAGTCTGCGATGTTCCCACTCGTGCGCTTTCTGCGCGTGGATCTAGAAGGAAACCGTGTGTTGTAGGTACTAGTTGGGTGCAATCGCCCCAACCTGCACCGCACTGGGCGTGTAGACTTGTGTGCAGAGATGTAGTCGTAGGTCTTTCCACCTAGAAATCG
The DNA here is from genome assembly GCA_001304625.1 of Trametes sp. AH28-2. NCBI lineage: Eukaryota > Fungi > Basidiomycota > Agaricomycetes > Polyporales > Polyporaceae > Trametes > Trametes sp. AH28-2. The sequence continues at coordinate 260,102 of KQ464095.1, forward strand.
AAGGAGTCGTCAGCGATGAAGCCACGCATTCCCTTCACACCCGTCACTTCAGCACAGACGATCGATAAGTGCTGAAAGCCACACACCTAATATCGAAGCGGCGCAGATATCGGAAGCCGCGTCCATCGCTATATGTATAGGCCTCGATGCAGACCGTCTTGCGGTAAGCTCATTTCCTCCCGCCACCTCGGTCGCTCTGCGTACTCATCGTAACGCGCTCGCCTACCTTGGCTACGAAGAAGCAAGCTAAGCTATGTCCGGTCTACGCTTTTCGAGTGAAACTGGACATCGGCCAAAGGGTTTCAAATACGAGTGAGCTATTTACTCTCTCCGAAAACGGATGTTTGGAAGCTCGCGGTTCTGGAGTTATTATACGCAGGCCAGCCGCACGAGGATCGTGCGTCGCGCTGAGCTGCTCCGACACAGATGCCCTCCGTCGGTATTGCCTTCAGCACCAAGCTGGTAGTTTGCCGAGATCGGCGAGTGCATCAGAGACTCGAAAGGCTGAGCAAAGGGCAAAGGGCGTTGGTTGGCAGCTGGAAGAGACGGGTTGCCGCTTCCAGCATCACTCGCTAGATCGGCATCTGCCGATTTCCCATAAGCGGTGGATTTTGAGTCAGAGCGGGCTCTCCTCTTGTCTCTCATCTCTCCTCGCATTGTCTATGTTGTCCACAGAAATCGCTGCTTTCCGATCTGCTAAACTCGGCGAACGACTTTGCAGGCCACCCTCGCTCTCCTACCCTCCAACATGAGCCCCAAGAGGAAGAACGGCACTGCCTCCAAGCCCTCTGCCCAGCCTAAACCCGTCGCGACGACCTCGAAGGCTCCTGCCCCAGCGCCGCCTGCCCCGACAAGGCCCGCGCAGGCTCCTCCAGCACCCCCCGCAGCTCCCTCTACGCAGAGGGTATCCCCGCCACCTATCGCGGCCTCTTCTTCACGTCCCGGTGTCACTATCCAAACCAACCCTGTCGCTCCACCGCCCCGAACCTTTGCTCAACCCCCCAAACCCTCGGCCCAGCCCGCACGATCAGCACTCGCCCCTCATCTCCGGAATGGCTCCGCGCCCGCTAACATATCGGCACCCGCTGCTAAACCAGGACAGCCTCAGAAGCAGACCTTCACGCGCTCGGACCGGGTACGCGCTGAATGGTTCGAGTTCGAGGCGAACTGGGTTACCGTGCGCCAAAACCAGATTGCCAGGGAACTCGACGAGCTCTTCAAGACTGCGGAGCGCACGAGCCGTGCGAAGGGCAAGACGGGGGCCGGCGGGACCCCCAGCGGCATGGACAAGATCGTGAACAGCATGCAGCGGGATTTCGCGCTCGCCGCCCGCGATGAGTGGGACGCGCGCCTCCAGCGTGCAGGCCTGCAAGCAGAGGACTGGACCGACATGACCTTACAGGAGATGCTCGCCGTCGAGCAGGTCCTCTCGTACGAAGACTCCGATGAGGAGCCGGGTGTGTACGCCCAGGTCCGCCGCGAGTCGACCGCGACCGCGAGCAGCTCTGGGAGCACTGCGGTAGTAGACACAACTCCGCCCGCTGCTACTCGGTCGTTGGGCGGGTGGAAGACGCCTTCCTCCGCACCTTCGCAGAAATCTGCCTCCCAAAAGACTCAACCGAGTCAGCCGTTGCGCAACACCCAATCAACCGCCGCCCGCCATGCGATGTTCGCGGAAGATGAGCCCACGGTATGTGTATCAACAATGCGGGCGGACTGGTATTGACATATGAGGCATCTGCGACAGAAATCCGCTCACACATGGGGCGGAAAGGCTGCTCCAATTGTTGATGACGTTCGCACGCAATCCAAGCCATCCGCCGCTCCCATTCCCGTGACCCCGTCCGCCTCAACATCCTCGCGCGCCCCACAAGTTGCAGCGAAGGCGGCGCAACCTACGGGCGCTCTCCCGACATCGAGCGATCTGCTCGTCTATGCGGTACCCATCGCACTCGCCCAGCCTCCGCTCGACCCCGTCCTCGCTGCAAACGCCGAGTTCGTGGCCATCGTGGAAAAGCTCAACGTGAACTCGATCCGCCAGTTCCACATGAAGGCCGCGGACGCGGATGCGGAGCTCGCGCGGCAGCTGCGGAAGCCCATGCCCGCGGCGGACCGCGAGTTCGCGATCCGCGCGCACCAGGTGGCGATGGAGCAGAGCGCGCGCGACATTGTCTCCCGCCGCAACCAGCTCATCGACGACGAGCGGAAGAAGCGCGGCCTGGGCCACGGGGGCCCGGGTGGCGATAGTGCGCCGCCCCCCACGGCCACGGTGCAGCACGCGCGCCCGGCCCAGGTGCCCGGCGCATTCCCAGAGGAGCGGGCGCCGCCGGTGAAGCACCACGAGCCCAAGCCCGAGCCCGAGCCGCTGCTCGAGTACACTCCCGACGCGGAGCCCGTGCCGGAGCCTGAGCCGGATGTGGATGAGGTCATTGAGATCCCTATCAAGGGCAAGGGCAAGAAGAAGGGTAAGGCTGCTGCTGCGACCAAGCCCGCTGCCAATGGTCGCTCCACCCCGACGCCTGCTGCCCCGGCGGCCTCCGCCAAGGTAGCAGCGCCTGCAGCAAAGGCTGCTCCCGCACCGGAGACGAAGGAGACGAAGGGCAAGGCAGCAGCGTCGCCCATCTCGCCTTGGGCCGCAGCGAGGACGAACACTCCTACACCAGCGCGCGGGGCCTCACCTGCACCCATCAACACGAAGCTCGCGCCCGCCGTCTCAGCGAACGGCCGCAGCTCCCCCGCTCCCAAAGCCGCGTCTAGCACACCCACGCCCTGGGAGGCCCTGCAAGCGAAGGCGGCCAGCGCATCGACGAGTGCCGCAGATGCGAAAGTGGCTGCTGCCCAGAACGGCATCTGGGCACCGCCGATGGCCCGCGGGTCGAGCAACAACAAGAACGCGTATGCGCCCACGCGGCCGTCCCGTCTTGCCCAGGTCACGCAGGTGCCTGACCGCAGCGCCGTGCCCCAGTCGCCAGAGTCCCCCGAGCCCCCATCGCCGCCGCCCGCGCGCGAGCCCAGCGGCCAGGACTACGTCAAGTGGTTCGCTGGGTCCTCGTCGGAAGACGAGAGCGTCTCCGGTAACCCTCTCGACGAAGATGACGACGATGAGGATGAAGACGACGAGGACGAGGCGCAGGGACAGAGCTCAGGCGGCTTTGGCGGCGTGCTGAAGACCCTCGCGGGTGCGTCGCCCTGGGCGATCTTCGGCGCGGAGAGCGCTCAGCCACAGCGTGCGCGCGCTGCCTCTCCTGCTCGTGGGCGTGGTGCGACGCCCACTCCCGCACGCGTTGCAGCTGCTGCTGCGGCCGAGCCCGCGTACGCGCGCTGGGGCGCCCCTCCCGCAGGCTCGTCGAGCTTCGCCGCAGGGCCCTCGGCCGGTCCGAGCGGAATATGGCGGGGACAGGAAGAGGAAGACGACGAGGGCGAGGACGAAGACGGGGATCTCGACCAGATGCTCGAGATCGCGTCGAGCGCGCTGGGCAACGTCGTATCGGGCGGCAGCCGGGCAGGCGGCGCGAGCCTCGAGGACGCGATGGCGATGTACGTCACGGCGTCCAAGGCGCGCGAGACGCTGGCGACTCCCGTCGGCGGACGCAGCGCGTGGAGACGGTGAACGATTCGCACTTGCAACCGTCTTTCCAGAACCAGAAGAAACCCAAAAAAGGACCATCGTGTCTCAACACCAAACGAACCAAAATCACAAAAGACAATGCGCGCCCACGGTCCTCCAGGGAGCGTGGGCTCCGTCGTTGTATCAGTACCAGTGAGTTCCGCGATCCGCGTTACGACGCTACGCTGCCGTGCAGCCATGACTTCCTTCTCTACTTCCTCCTCTCTCTCCTCCCCTTCACTTTCCTCGTCGTGCTAGATCTGCTCGTGTTGTGAGTTGTGTCTGCTTCGTGCTCTCCCATTTGTCACTCGCCATCTCTGTCCCTTTCCCTCCAGCTTTCTCTCTCTCTGCGTCTCTCTGCGTCTTTCCGTCTCTCCACCTTACTCTCTATCTATTTCATTTCTGTCTTCCTTATTCTCTCATCCTTCCCCTCCGTCCGTGCTGGATGTATCGCTCGAGATACCCATAACGTATTGTATTTATACACCGCTCCCCGATCCCCATAGATGCTACCCCCCGCTGTAGGCCTAGCTTATTCCCCTCACGGACGTTTCCTTTCCTCCAACTCTACGTGCGTTTCACCTCCGTCTCCGTCTGCTCGCTGTTCGCTCTCCCCATATCCCTATAGCTCTTCCTTACGATCAATTGTAGTGACGCCTTGTACATACTCACGAGATATTTATGACTACCAACAAGTGCTTCTTCCCCCTACCATTCGTCGATCCCCCCAGCGATCTCGACCTGCCCAGGTTTCTCCCGTGGACGTGCAATCAGCGAAAGCCGGCGAGCACCGCGGCTTTGCGAGGCGGTATGTCAGCAACACAGCGACTCAGCCGCAGCGATGACGCAACCCTCCTTACCTCGCGCGCACGCCTCCGGCAGCTATCTCGACACAGGAGGATCCCGAATGTGCTCGCCGGACGCCTGCCCGGATCCGCGCGCATGCGCACATGCACATGCGGCGGCGATGCGGGCTGGACGTATAAATATACCTCTGCCCCTATACGGGCCTCGCTCCACATATCTCTGACCACGACCCTCACGACCCCCGCGTTCCGCCTGCCAAGCGTTCCAAGACGTACCGATTGCGCCGAAGTGACCATGGCCACGACCGTTTCGCCCACGCATGATGTTGTGCTCTATTTCCTCGCTCTGTGAGTACTGCGCGCCGCGCGGGCAAGGTGCTTGGTACGGTGATCTGACGTCATCGTTGCGCAGGTTCATCCCGCCCGCTGCGGTGTTCTTCAGTGAGTAGCCCAAGCAGGATGGACGTAAGAGGGACAACGTACTGAATGTCTCTCGACTCAGAGCGAGGGCTTGCTGCTGGTAAGTACGGTCCTTACGAACATGCAATAATACCATGATGTGCGTGCTGACGATCGCCCGGCGTACTCAGACTTCTGGATCAATATCCTGCTTTGGATCCTAGGCTGGATCCCGGGTGTGATCCACGCATGGTTTGTAGCACATTGTTCCTCCTAGTCGTTCTGCTGATATGTGTGCCCATCGTGACAGGTGGATCATCTCTCGAAGCGAAGGCGCCATGTAGGGGGAGCTTCACCTTGTTGCCCTGATCGCGCACTGCAAGCTCTGTTACCGTATTGTAAATTCCAGCCCGTAATGTGACCCAATTCACCCTGTTTGTAACTTTACTTCCCGTACGACCCTCTATAATGTGCTCCTAGTCTTCTCGTCCAATCTCGAATGGTCTCAATATCAACGTGCACTCCGGCATTATGGCACTGATGCATAGTGTTTACTACATGCTTTAGACAACACATATTGTGGACGATTTCCAGCGCTACAAGTGTGCTCTGTGCTTCTCCGACCTGCGTCAACCATGGGGGAAGGATAGATGGATAGGGGTGAGCGGCCTCACTCAGTCGTAAAAGGCAATGGCTTCCGTCCTCAACAAGCCCAAACAAGGCACAGCCACATACTGAACGCCATGCTAGCCACGAGCGCTTGTTGTAGTAAGTACAGTGTTCAGCGGAAGCCAGCTGGTCAGATTGTAGTATACGCTAGCATGATCTACATAGGGATAAATTTACAAAAACACAGTACAGAATATCAAAGTATACGAAGACGTTGCAAATCAGCACCCGATTGCAGTGTGGCTAACTTGGGGTTGCTCACTGTTGTGTTACAATCGAATACTTATGTCAACTTGACTTAGAGGGTATAGGCATCATCGTGTTTGATGCAAGAAAACAGATCTCTTCTTGTAACAAAGGGCGAATGCTCAAAGAGCCTTGGAAGTCGACAAGTTCAAGCGTGTGGGAGAGAACAGATGGATTGCATTGTACAACGACAGCACGACTATGGTAGGGGGGACAACATGGGGAGAGCGGTTGGGGAGCATCGTGAGTAGAGCAGGTATACAGAGTCGTGGTCATAACGTAGAGTGAGCCGTGAGGAACGTGAGAGATACGGGGTCAGTGAGAATGTATGCTACAATGGGGACCGTCGCGCTCGTGCGCGCCTGAAATTGAGGGCCGGTCAGCGTCGCGTAAAGCGTGAGAAAGCGTCGGTCAATCTCACATGCTCGCGCGCGCGATCACGCGTCCTCCGAGAAGGTCGTCCAGCTCGAAGGGTACGAATACGGGTCCTGCAGGGCCGCGGGCTCCTGGACCCTTCCCTCGGAGAGATCGAGATATCGGCTGTTGGACGCCCCTTCTCCGTTGAGCTCTGGGAGTGTGTGCTCGCGCAGGTCGCGGACCTGCTGCCCGTTCATGTCACCCAGAACGCGGCGGAACTTTGGTTCGTTGTCGCGCGCCGGGTACGGGTCAATGGCGCGCGCTCTGCGCCTAAGTTCTCGTACGCTGAGGCGGTTGGCTGCGTCCCGGCGCCGGCGCCGAGGCGGCGGCACGTTCTCCTCATCTCCATTCGCGACGGGCTGAGCGGCCTGTCCAGCGTTCGCCCCGTTCGCCCCGACGTTGGCAGGAGCGTTTTGAGCGTTTGCGGCTTGTGCTTGGAGCGCTTGGATGTTTGCGTTGGGTGTCGCCGGGGCCGCTTGGTGAATCGCGGGAGTTAGCCACACCAGGGACCCGGAGTCAGTGATGTATTGGGCCATCGGAGAGCTCGATAATGTGAATGGTGTGGGAGGGGTATGAAGGGGGCGTCGGGGACGGGAGTCACGATGGCCGAAGGCGGGAGGATGAGGGAACGGGGGAAGAGTCGGCACGGAAATTTATATCCCTTTGCGCGCTAAATCCGAGGCGGCGCAACGGTCCCTCGCCCGGCCAGGCCCCGAAATACGCGAACACGAGGGAGGGCGGCGGGGAAACTGTATCAGTGCTGAGTTTCCCTGTCGAGCGTGCAAACAAAGGTCTCCAGGTTACGCGCGCACTAGACAGGCGCCGGGGCTGGGATGCTGCACCGGACTGCTCGGAGGACCTCGCCGGGGAGAGCTGCCGCTTGCTGCGGACAAAGCCGAAGAACGCGTTGGAAGGTTCCCCGGAAGAGCACATCAACCTACATAGCAGAAGAATAGCGTGCGCTCGTCGACTCAGGATGTGCCGCGCTCGCTGCCTGCGGGGCCGCTTGGCCGCGATATTTTTGGGAGAGTAGGACCGGCCAAGCGCACACGCGAGTGCAGCAGAAAGGCCTTTGGCACGATCAGCCAAGGAACCGTCCCTCTGTGAGGATGCGGATCCGTAGGGTCTGACTCGCGGCCGTAAATCCGAGGCCCCGGGACGGTGCGACCCTCTCGCGGGCCAAAAGTCCAGAGACACCATCCCCACTTTCTGACGCCGAGTCTGAAGGCCGCGCATCGCGTCTGTTCGAACGCGACGCGTATCCTTCAGCGGCCAGAGCGACTCTCAAAATGCACGGCATATGACGTCGGTGTGCCATGGCCAACTTGCATCTCCACCGACGATTGCTGATGAAGACAGCATTCACAGCACTTCGCGTCAGCCGTTCATCCCGACGGGCAGTAGGCATATGAACCGGAATCTGACTTCGAGGCGTAGCGATAACGCAGAACACGACAAGCATGAGGTACCCTGGGGCCCCAACTCCGCTACCTCGGAAAGGCCGTATGTCTCAAGTCAACGGCGGGCATGACATGAAGACAACAGCACGATCACGATGTGCTGGGAACACCTGACTGGGAGGCGTAGAACGCGAACACTGTACGTCTTCTCCTTCACCCCTCCCAATTACCCTGACGGCCCTATGCTCCTCGCCCAGCTCGAGGCAAATGCCTGCCGCCGCGCATTGTTCAGCGCCGCGTACGCATGCTCGAACCAATCAACCTCATCCTAGGTTTGGGTTAGAGCTCCTTTATCAAGGCGGCGGGCGGCCAGGCTACGCGCGATGACATCAAGGTTGCCCGACATTCGTCGCAGTGCACTCCGTGCTCATCACGCTCAGTCTTCCCCCACCTTGCGAATCGGCTACAGCACATTTAGCAGGTACGCCAATGGATACCATGCCGACTGATTGACGTCGCGCGTCCAGGTGTCTATGCATGTATATGCATGGATGCGCGACGCCACCCATCCGAAACTCACCAATCGCCAATACTTGAACGACGCGGCGAAAAAAGGAACACTTCGACTCGGAGGAAGCCTGTAGCGATTGACGTACTATGCATCTTTAACTCCAATGATTCTTCCTTTTCCGACTCCAGCCTGCCGTTTTTTTGCTGTCGTCCATGCTTAGTTCTACTGCCAGCGCAGCGTACTAGCACTACAACGGCTACGAGTCCAAATTTTTCCGGAGGGTGCTGGCAATGTTCACGCACGCTAAACTGTCGCAGCCTCTGATACTATCTCCTGAGAGCAGCTCGAGCACTGTTCCTAAACGTTCACGGACCGGCGAAGAACAGAGAATCAGTCGTTGATTCACTGCGTCGGGAAGAAACGGACCTGTATCCGGGTTACTTACGGCTAGCAGTCTTAGCTATACCGTTGTCGGCGTCGTCATACTATGTCGCAGCCATGGAGAGCAGCTCAGAGATGAGTGTATACGTGGCTGAAGCTCAGTTTCACGAATTCCAAGAGAATGTGGATGCAGTGGAAGCGAAGCACGCCGCCGCGGCGGCCGCGCGATGTCGAAGGAACTGGCAGACGCCTTCTGAATCTCAGGGACCCTTGTACTCCGGCACAAGCGCTACCATGGTTCTACAGCTTAGCAATAATTCCATATACGCTGCTCTAAGGCTCATGAGTCGCAGCATCCCGTAGGAACGTTATTATAACACAGAGAATTAGCGACACGCCCGCCTACAAGTCCTATACGGCGTGCACACAGAGCCTCTGGGTCTGATGTAAGCAAGGTGCGAATCAAGTACAGCATGCTCTCAGGAACTTCGCGACGTCCGCGACGTCCGTGAACAAATTCGAGCTCGAGTCGCCCACTTTCACTCTTGACGGTCGCGTTCCTCACATGGCCGCAGGTGAGCGAGGCTGATCACTCCATTAGGGTGCTATATGTAGGAATACGGTCAATGCAGCTGCTACTATGGAGCAATCGTCTGCTCCGGGTTGGTGTCCGCAGGAATCTCGGGGTGGATGAGCAGGTTCCCAAGACGCGGAGGCGCCTTGGCGTCGATAAACTCCATAAGCGTAGGGAGCTTGTCACACGCGAGGCGTAGCGCTTTTTGATACATGTAGTGTGAGCGATGCCGTCCCGAGTTTCGTGAGCATACGAGGGTACGCACCTTCTCTGGCCAGCTCTTCACGAATGGGCGCGCCTCCGAGCTCAAAGATAACACGTCCTGGCGCGACACTGTACTTCCGTCAGATTCTGTCCGCGCTGCACACGTTGGGAGATGCTCACCGAGTCGCCCAGTACTCGAAGGAACCCTTTCCTTTACCCATACGCGTCTCGTTCCCCTAACAGGCTGTCAAGCAATATTTCCATAACAACGATGCACCGCGCACGCACCTTTATGCAGACGGGAATGTCAGGGAAGACGCGCATGTACACCTTCGCGCCCTTAATGGCCTTGATTTTCCTCTTCAGCGCGTCGTCCGCAGACTTGAGCTGCTTCGCGGTTATCCGCGCGCCATTGCCCTTCACCCGGATGCCCCAGTCCCCGAACGCGAGCGTCGTGCCCTTGATCGAGCCGCCGGTGGGCACGGGGAGCACGCCCTTGTGTCGCTTCAGGAACTTGACCGACCGTGGCGCGAGCTGGTGGCGGCCGCGCGCAAAGACCAGAGACGGCGAGCTGAGCGTCGGCCCAAACGGCGTCGGTGTCGACCAGGTCGAGGGCCGGCACGCAGCCAGCAGCGTCCGCGCAGATGGGAGAGAGAACATAGGGGGCGTTGCTTACGTAAGAACGCATTCTGCGCTTTCGTCCAGCGGCCAGCGTCTACGGTACTCCCTTGCTGCTTACCGTCGAAAGCTCTCTGCTCACCACCGCCCTGGGCCTCATCGCTGTTCACAATGCAGCGAGGTCTTCCGCGTACCCTGGCAAGGGTCATCTACAAGCGGCCCTCAAACGAGGCGCGCTCTGTCGTGTTGTCCCTCTTGGAGAAGAAGCATCCGGTCACCGTGCAGGAGCTCTACAACCTCGTGCAGGAGCGGCAATCCCAGCCAAGTGAGCAGTCGGGGGATGTTGAAGGCCCGCCCATCCCCTCCATGAGGTACGCACCCCATGCCTGCAGAGATGGCGCGTCCCGGCTTGACGCGGCGCGGCAGGTATCTCAAGAAGGTCGTGCTGCCCGACCTCGAGCAGTCCGGCAAGGTCGAGAAGACGCACACAAAACAGGTCCTCACCGAGGAGGAGCTCGAGACGCTCAAGGCGAACATGGGCAAGAAGAGCAAGAAGGCCGCGACGCTCCCCACGCACGTCGAGCTCTGGCGATGGCAGGTCAAGGCCAAGACGCCGCCAGCGCCCCCCCAGGAGGAGAAGAAGCTGTATGGCTCGGAGGTCGGGCTCGGCGCGGACTGGTCGCACCTGAACAAGCGGCGGCAGCGGTCCAGGCATGAGAAGGTCAGGGCGGACATGAAGTGGTTGAAGGAGCTCAGGCAGGCGAGGGAGGAGGCGCAGGAGGGCGCTCCAGCGTCATGATACGTGAGTGAAATGAGTGGGCACTTCGCCTCGTTCTACACTGACTGGTTGAGCAGGCTTTGCTCGTATAGTAGTATATTCACGTCATAATTTCACAACTTAACCTCCATGCCGACCGCTGTCCACCCGCAAGGACAGGTCCGCAACACTGACGCGCATAGCCGTGATAGCACTGGCAGCACATATTCCACACAATGGCCCACAGGTCGCATTGCAACCTCCAGACGTTTTTAGCGGCCCGGTAACATTAGAAGGCTCTGCGATACATAGCAGGACAACCTCAGACCACCCATCAAGTCGCACACAAGACGAGTCCGCACAACACGACCGACTAGAAAAGCTCCTCCTCCTCCGGCTTCCAGTTCTTCGCCTGGTCCCAATACCCCGCCAGCTTCTCGCCTAGCACCTCCTTCGCCGCCGAGTCCGTGGGGCAGCTCTTCGGCTTGAAGTTGTTGAACGCGCGGTCCCGCAGCTGGCCCTCCCAGATCAGCCAGCAGTGGTTGTCCTCCAGCGACACCTGCCCGGTCTCCCCGCTGCTGCTCCCCGCGGCGGCCTTGCCCTTGCCCTTACCGCCCTCGCCGCCCTCGTCGCCCTCGATCTCGACGTCCTCGGCGCCGCGCTCGCGCGCGGGCTCCGTCCACGCGATGCGGCGCAGCATGAGCTTCTTGTACTGCCGGATGAACTTCGCGGCGCCCTCGACGTAGACCATGCTGAAGTTTGGGTGGAAGATGCACACGCCCGTTAGGTTCATCTGCTCCGCGTTCTTGCGCACTTTGAAGCGGTGCGACGGGTCCGAGAGCGTCTTGACCCTGTGCGAAGATCAATTAGTCTGCTAGCAAGCGGCCATAGGAGAGCGTGAGCACGTACTTGAAGACGGCACCGTAGATACCCTTCTTCTCTTCCTCGAGCTTCTTCGCCTCGATCTTCTCGCGCCGCTGCTCGTCCGTGAGCTTGCGCTCCGTGTTCATCTTCTCGTGCTGGTGCTTGCGCATCGCCACCTCGCGTCTGACGCGCGCCTCCACGCGGGTGGGGTCTTGCACCGCGTCCGAAGTGAGCACCTTCATCAGGTTTGCCAAGCGAACTGAGGGCATGCTCGTCAGTCACGGCGTGCAATACCGTATGATAGCAAGGTCACCTTTGGGTGGGTCCGGCGGGATGAGACCCATACGAATGCGGTCTCGCTTGTCCTGCAGTTCGGCCTGCCGCCGCTGCTTCCGGACCTTCTTCTGCTCCTTCTTGGTCAACTTCAGGGGCTTCAGCGTAACACCGTTCTTGTCGCCCGGTGCGGGTATAGGGATGGGGTGTTGAATGTACAGCGTGATCGGCGAATCCGCGTTGCGGATGTTAAGCGCAGACATGCCCAGCTCCAGGTCGTCGTACGTCTTGTGAGGCAGGAGGGCCGCATCCCACCACTCGGCCGGAGGTGGTGCATCTCTCTACACCGACACTATGAGCTTCTACAGGCTTCAGGTCCAGATTCTGGCATGACGTACCCTGATGTTCTTCTCCAGCGTCTCGAATTCGGTGTCCAACCCAGCCTTCCTGGCGCTCTCGGCGATGCGCTGCTTCAGCTGCTCAAGCTGCTGCTCCTGCCGGACCTGATTCGCAATCTGCACATACTTGCCCTTGGGGTTAAAGCGGAAGTGCCGCCCGACACGCTCCTTCGGTGCACCCTCGAAGCCACTCTCAATGGGAGTGACCGCAGCCGAGGCGTAGGGGTTGGATATGGGCTCCTTCGGTACGAGAGGGGTGGGCGCAGGGGGTGGTGTGGGTGCATTCCTTATGTTCGCCTGGAGATATGGTTAGACCTGCATGCACGAGTAGCACACGGCGTAGAAATACCTTGATCGACGCGAATTTCGGCTGCATGGGCTTGTATTTGTCCTTCTTGGACTGCGGGAGGGAGGGCGTGGTGTCGAGTAGCAGGGGATGCGCTGCCATCTTCAACCCGGCTCCTTGCTGAGCAGGCTCTGGGGCCTGGGCTGTCTTCTTCTTGCCCACCTGCGGGGCGGACTGCAATACGGAGGTGTGTAAGTAAGAGATCGTCTTGCGGACAACATTTCGAGAGCTCTGGCCCCGCTGCAGGATGTTCCACGAAACATAGTACCCATATCTCGCGGTGCACTCTCCAGGAAGTCCAAGTACACTGTGGCGACCACTTACCATGTACGGGTTATCTTTCACAGCCAATTTGCTCTGAGCTTCCGCCACGCGCCTCTTCGCCTCCATAATACGACGCGCCATGTCATCCGGAATCGGAGGGGAGGGAGACGCGGCGTTCGACGCGGATGCTGAGGCGACTCTGCTCGATGCGGGGACGGGGGTAGGGGCCGCCGTTGGTTGAGCAGAACTGGACGCCGACGCCGTCTTCTTCATTGCTGCTATCTTAGCAGCAATCTCAGCCCTCTTCTGGGCGATGAGAGCATCTGCGGATAGCTTCGCAAGGAGCCGTGGTTAGGTTCTGGACGAAGCCCGCAACAAGGGAACGCACCGATGAACCTCCAGGAGCTCCATTAGACGAGGTCTGAGCGGGCATAGAAAGGTTATAGCGCATGTCCAGGGCATGGTAAGAGGCATATTCACCTTCAGAAAGCAGAGGAACGGCACTCACAGTATCGCTGCCACAATGACGTTCCAGTCAGGATCATACCGACCGCGAGGAGACGTAAGCACACACCTTTTCAGCTTCTTTGATGCACTCGAGTCTCCATTGCCTTCCCAGGCGCGTTTCCGGTCGCTCATGGTGCTTGTGGCTGCGGTAGGTGGTGGCGGCAGGATGTGGGACGAAGCCAAGGGGTTGTAGCGCGCGTGGTTGTGGGTTAGCAGTGCTTCAACGAATGTAAGCAGAAGGTAGTGGGCTTACTGGCAAAGCTTATCCATCAATCTAACTCCCTTACAATCACCGGCTGTAGTCGACTGACCTCGGCGCTTGTACGCGCACCTCCTCTCCTCCTCCCTCGACCACGATGGCACCTCGCCGACATCGTTCGGCCTCCAATGCGCAGAGGCCCGCGCCTCCGCAAAGCGTCCCACCGCCAACACAACGCACACTTACACCAGCTTCGAGCACACAACGACAACTTGGCATGTTGCCCACCGTTTACCAGAGCAACATGAAGGTGCTCCTACGTCGGGAGCCCCACATCACGGCCATCATCGACCAATTCAGTCACGTATGCCTCTACCAATACAACGGAGGGAAGTGGGAGAAATATGGATACGAAGGAAGCATGTTCCTGTTCGAGAAGTACGTCGGCCGCCTGTGGCATATTGTCCTAGCGTCCCCAGACTCAAGACAATGAGGCAGGTCGACCTACCCCACATACGGTGTCTACATCCTCAACCGCGCGGGTACGGACGATTACATCCGACCGATCTACCCTGAGGACGACATGGAGATCATGGGGGATTACCTCATGTGCCGCTTCTACCCCGACTTCACGAAGACGCGCCTCGAAATGGGTCTACCGTACCCCATCCCGGAGGAGCATCGTGAAGCATTTAACAACGAATTGTTGAGGCGTATCCCTCCAGAAGAGCAAGCGAAACCGAGAGAGAAGAAGGGCACCTCAATCATTCTTGGTCTCTGGATGTTCCCCACAGATGCTCGCGAACCTTTGAAGGAGGTCATGATGCGGTACGTAGGCTTGACCTCTCAATGAGCTGCTGTCCGCCAGAGACGTCCAATTACCAGTGACGCGCACATATCTGATGACCCTCTTTCATTGTCTCAAACCATACTAACCGCCTCGTCAGACTGCACTCCTACGTGAAACGCGGTTTGCCATACCCCGATGAGTTCAAGTATGGTCCTGGCCGCCCCCCACCACCCAACCCCCACCTCCGTACAGCTAGTCGCGCGTCCATGCACACACCTTCTCAGGGTTCGTCACTCTCATACTCTCACTTGCCGGCATCCGCTCAGGGACGGGTCAGATCTTGGAGATGCTTTGCGCGTCCCACAGTCCAACGGAATCACACATAGCCAAACGACCTCCTCCGTTGAACAGGCCTCAACAGGTGGAGCGGGCACGGAGCTCGATGCGCTCTTCGCCAAACTGATCCCGCCATCCGTGTCCGCGCCTCTACCGACTGCCCCCTCAACAGGCCCAACGAACGGCAAGTCAGTTCATGACCTCTTCGCCGCCCTCGGTGGGAACGAAATGTCTAGAAGCGTACCGCCTCCCCAGCCTTCAGCGCCCTTGCCGGAGCCTACGCCTCCGCGCGGTATCGCTCTGCTGAACACTATATTTGCATCGGCAACTCCGTCCACATCCTCGACTAGCATAGGCAGCTTTGCCACTCCCACACAGGCACCCTCGCAGGCCCCTCCACGCACCGAGGAAATCACAATAGTGTCTCCTAAGCCGACTTCTAGCGCGCTCCCACAGATTCTCAACCAGGATGTCATCCATTCGCTCCTTGGTCTGGGGCCAGACTCCCGCGCATCGTCTGCCGCACCCAGCTCTGTGGGCTCGCGGCGCTCCAACCCGAACCGCTACGAGGGCGACAACGAGCACAGCGAAGGAGAGCCAGGTCCCAACGGCGTGCCGTCCAGGTCCCGCACCAGTGACCGCAGGGCGAACGGTCGCACCGTTGGCATCCCCACATTCTCTGTCCAGAACGCCGCGTCGTCGGAGTCGGAAGCTGACGACGTCGGACGGCCGAGCAGCTCGCGCCGCGTGCCTGGCGACGTGACTCCGCGCCCCCCAGCAGGAGGCCTGCGGCTGCCTCCCACATCTCCTCCTGCGTTCCAGCAGCAGCAGGCCTCGGCACCTTCCGCCTCGTTGTCCGCGCCCAACCTCACGGGGCCTAACAGCACATCAGGCCCGGACGCGCCTCGCGAGCGGAACCTAGTGCCCTTCGAGGCGAGCTCCGAGCTCTGGCCGTACCCCCGCGCGCCGCTCGACGACCGCTCGTTCGAGAACGAGGACGTCGTCGAGCTCGACTTCTCGGACACACGCGCGCTGAGCGATCCCGCCGTCTTCTCCGCGCGGCTCAAGGACAAACAGCAGAAGAAGAAGGGCAGGAAGAGCCGGAAGGAGCGCGACGAGGAGAACGATCGCGTGCGCGCGGAGATCGAGAAGGGCTGGGACATGCCTTCGCAGGGCCACGGCCAGCCGTCATACCCGCTCACAGCGAAGACGGCTGCTGCGGCGATGGCGCCGCAGAACGGCGCGATTGCGCCCGCGCCCGTGAACGGGGTCGCTGCAGATAGCACGCCGAAGCAGACGAAGAAGGCCGTGGTCAATGGGGCGAGCGAGACACGCGCCTCGCGCACAAACGGACAAAGTAGCAGTGGCGCGCTTGACGGTCTCTCTGCTAAGGAGGCTATCCTTGCCGCGATCTCCCAGAAGAACATCGCGCCCGATGCGACGGTCTCGAGGACCGAGTTCGTCAGGGAGCTGCTCACCCTCATCCACGTAAGTGCTCGGCCCTGTATTCACATGCGCAGTGCTGACATGTACCCCGTGTAGACTGACCACCAGTTCGTCGACGGCCTCTGGCGCGACTACCTCGCGCGCTCTGCGTAGATTTGGATACGCCCTACCGACGACTCATCTGCCTCCCATCTCACGTCTTGACACGAAACTTGTCTCCAGCGGGTAGCTCGTAGCACTCTCCACCTTCCTTACCCTAGCACCGCCGCTCGTTGAAGCTCATCTGTACATATACATCAGCACTCAGGTCCTGCGCTCCATCTTCAGTAGCCATGTTGTGTCTGTATCAGCCTGTCACTCGCTATCCTGCATCGATCCCAAGCCTGCGTGCTCAGCGGCAGCTCCTCGCACCTTACCAAAATCACGCCGTATCTTCCTTGAAGTGTGATGCGCATCTGTGAGTGCTAGGTGTTCATGAACAGAGGACAGTCGGCTTGCAGCCTCGAGGCCAATGCGGCGGCAGACCATGATGCCACTTTCACGATCACGTGAGCAATGTACGCGTCGCGTTGTGGCCAAAACGCTTAACTGCGCTGCCGACTGTGAGGGTGGTAGACGGTCAGAGACAAGCAAATCCCTAGTTGCAGAAGTACATAACACATAACGATAAGCACAAGTACAGTGTGAACAATGAATCGCCTCGATCCCTCCGCTACTTCTCCGTCTCCAGCGTGCATCGTCCAAGCGTCGCGCAGCGCCTTGACCTCCATGCGCCCCTCTGCTCGCGAATTACCGCCTCCGCGATCCCGCGCCCCTCGCTCGCCTTGCAGAGGCGATCGTTGCCGCCCTGCTCCGCGTGATTACGCCCTGCTCGATGGTCGCCTGTCGGCGATCACCAAGCGTGTTCTCCTTGCCCGTCTTCGACGCGCTAGACCGTGCGGCGCGGGAGCGCGCAGGCTTCCTCCGAGTCGCGGTCTTCTTCTCAGCGCCGTCCGGGAGCTGGCTTTGCTGCCGGAGTAGCGCGACCTCCGAGGACAAGGACGCGATGCGGTGTTCCATCGAGGGAACGCGTATGGTAAGGGCGCACTGGGCGGGCGTGGGGTGCGCAAGCCACGGCTTGCGGCGGAACCGTGGCGGGACGTTGTGAGGGACTGGAGAGGGCTCCGTCGAGAGAGGTTCTGGTGCGTGAGGCTTCGGTCGAAGCGGCGGATCTGGGATAAACTTTCGTCGGAACTTGCATGGGAGGCGAGATGCGGCGAGTTTGATGTCTTTCACGGACATCTTGTAGGCCCTGGGACCTAAGAATTCGGACGCGACGCGGCGATTGATTTTCGTCGTAGAGGCTGACATGATGGTGGGCGGGGCCGGTCGTAGGGTTGGGAGGTAGACGGCGGTGGGGTTGACAGTGTCGGTGGTGGTGCAGGGCTCGAAGTCCTGGCCGGATTTATACCTGGGCTAGGGACACGAGGCGTGACCGGACGGCGCACCGATAAGCGTCCGCGCGGGTAAGCGAGTGCGCGGAGGTTGGCCCGCCTTCGCCCAGAACGGATGGGCTTGCAATCCCATTGTCTCTGGCGGGCTGCACCGACTGGCACGCTAGGGCGTAGGGTCAGCTACTGCCCCGGGAACGGTCCCAAAAGCTGATGATGTTCCCACATGTACGAATATGATTTCTTCATAGACTCAGCGCCTTTCAATTCGGGCGAGAGAATTAGCCCAGGCCTCTGCGCGCCCCCATTGTTCCCAGCCCGCCGAGGGACGACGGCGTCAAAGCGAGATTGCGGACCTTTGAACATCGCCCCCGTCCTTCGGGCCGTTTTCATACGTGGCACCTTCTACTTGCCGCATCCGTATCCGGACTGGCGAGCTGCGCCGTTTCGGGGTGTCCTCGACTCGGAGCCAGACCGTGGGATGGCGAGTTGCCTTTCTCGGCGTTGAATGCCAATTTCTTGAGGGAGGAGAGAGAAAGGAAGACGAGGCGATGCCTTGAGGACATGGCCAGAAGTTCCCGAGCTACTGGATTGAGGGTGTCATGCGGTACAAGGGTTTCAGTCGAGGACGCGGAGGAGTCGATGCTCCGAAGGCCATCCCTCCCAGGAGGCTTCCGCGGTGACCGATGCAGGACGCCGTGCCCGTACTTCAGAATTCCGGGAATTCCGTCCGTCTGCGTTTGGGCGCATTTCAGCGGGTTCCCTACGAATTGAGATTCTCCGAAAATGCTTCTCGCACCTATCGCTGGCTCTGCAGTCCCTGCTAGGTGCTGAGGCACTGGGCGGTCCGGTGACATCGGTACGAATACCTCCGGAGCCAGTCGAGAGCGGCGCCTGTCCTGGCATATCTACCCTGCTAAGGCAACCTCATATTCAGTTATCAGAATCACGGATAGAAGTCGGTGACCGACGCCAACATACCATACAGCTCGCCGGGCGGCGTGCTTAGGATGCCACCGGGGGCGTTACGCTTTGCTTGCATGCCTCGGACGTTGACATACGTGGTGAAGAGTCTCCGTCCATCTTCTCGACTCCCAGCGACAGCTCGGAGCTACGGAGAGGAGAGTGCATAGCGACTTAACTACCTTAGGTTACGGTATTCACAAGTAGTGGCGCACATGGGCAGTCAAGACAACGCTGCCCTCAGCAGTGTGAGCTATTATTACAGAAAAGAATACAGTGAGAGATGCTTACAGATGTCATTACCGCGAGCCTGAAGCGGGAGCAGTTAGGTCATCAGTACCCTTGGGCTCGAGATAGTATCCTTGGGGGACCCGGGACGCCTCCTGGGTCGCGGAAGAACCGAGCTCATCTAACCTGGAGCTTATGCAGTGCCGCTCTGATTCATCGCTGGCGATGAAGACATGCCGTCACATGCTTGCGCACGAGCTGCGAAGTGCTTGAACTTGACAAAATACGCACTGCGAGTAGGTGACAGGTGGTCATTCATTGAGTAGGATGGTCTTTCAGTGTCACATCAGCTTCGACCCTCAGGCTCACAATTTTAAAACGTGAGCGCCAGCGTTTCGGACGTTGCAAGAGCGCTGCTTCGGAGATGGACAGTGAGAACCAAAAACTCTCTGTCGGGGAGTCGAACCCCGCTTTCGCGCGGTCGTTTTGAATGACAGGCGCGTGTACTAACCGATATACTAACAGAGACGTGTTTGGAGTTGTGCATAAGGCATATAGCCGTGTTGTGTACTTGCTGCCAGTGGTCCTCGAGAGTCGACGGACGTCCAATCAGTGGTGTATACTACAGGTGAGAGCTCTCGTAGTGAGTGTAGTTGTACACTGTTGCATATGAATTGTATCCGCTGCCGTACGATCAATTACCCTGGGAGCTCAACTTGCTTTGCGTATGGGATCATGATGGCCAACGCTGGTCACCTCAGGCTTAGCGCTCGGCTGTTCTTCCACGACTGTCGCATGCTGTGCCCGAAGCAGTTCGCGGAGACGAAGGCGCCTGGCGAACCACAGCAACTGCCATAACGAGACAACGGCGCCGATCACTGCGCCGCCGCCAAGAACCGCCACAACGGCGCCGACGAGTTCAACTTGGGCCTGACTTCGACTCTCATCTTTCTTCGTGTACGCGTGGCCGTAGCGCTACTTGGGATAACTGTTGCGCGGGGACTAGCACACTTGCTCTGGAGACACTCTACGGATGTTAGCGTCAACCGCTGTGCTGGCCGTGGCCTTGAATCCGGTCGGGCCTCTGGCAACTGTGACGCCGTATAGGCTCTCGCGCTCCCTACGCCAGGTCAGTTTTATCTGATAACGTCCATCGTTGACGTACGACTGATCAATTAAACCCAAACACATAGGTTTTCTGCCACTTTCTTGCATATTGTTCAGCTTGGGCCGGATCCTTACATACTACTAGCAAGAATACGCTCGTCGCACTGCAACACGACTTCTATCGCCTCCCTACTCCTGGAAACGAAGCTGTTCTCAGGATTCGCGCTGCACTGGTTCCCGAGGCGCTATTGCTGTTGAATCTCTTCGTCTTGGTCCTCGTGCTTATCCTGTCACACCACTTGCAACTTCGTCTATTTCCTGAACTGTTTCTGTCTTTCTCGGTCGAAGGTCCTAGTGACGAATCTGCTCTGACTGTCTGCACTAGCGGCTCGATACAGCCTGAGGAAGACTACTCTCGCTCCGCCGGCTCCCTTAGAGGCTCGTCTTCCGGGCTCGCGCTGTACACCAAGGAACCAGACTGTGAACACACGTTTCATGACTTCGCGAAGACGAGACGCGAAGACCGAAGCGCGCGCCGCGGCGCCTTGCTTCTTCCCTCCCGCACCTGGGGAGACTCATGGCCCGACGATGAGACGACCGACGGCGAGCAGGCAGCCATCAAACCCTCACCTTCTAGTCCGGATATGCCCACTACAGAGAAGGCTGACCCACGGTGGGGACACCGACGTCGGGTGAGCGCGCCCGTGTTCCCGGCTTGGAGCGCACGCACTCACTCACCGGGTTCAAGTTCTACAGGGAGGTGAAGACAGCGGCACACCGCGACGACGCGCTCTGGAGACCCGGACGCGTCGAGAGCGCGGGCGCGGCGCGCCATCTTCTCCGCGCGTTCAACACGCCCCCGAGGTCCCGACGCGCCGGCGCCCATCTTGTGTCTCCGGAGTCCCATTCACGGTGACTCGCACACAAACTCGTACATCCTCATCCTGATACTTCGCATGTATCCGATCTCCGTCGTATCACTACCCCCGCTCCTTTGACATGTCATTGCACACTACCGCAAACGTCGAACCTGCCCCCGCACTGGCATTTTTTACACACACCCTCCTACTTATCTCCCCTCGCTCACGAAACGCTTCACCCACGCCGCTTAAGCGCATGTCCAATCCTAGAGCCTGTATAACCATACTATATAACTCTATCGCATGTTCGAGCATGTTCCTACCTCGCCATCAGCCCCAAGAGGCCGAGACCGACATCCGATCGACGAACCATGCTTCTCGCGTCGGTCGTGGTGCGCACCGGAGTGTTCTCGTCTAACGGCGGCGACGCCGAGGCGCGCTTCGGCAGTCAATTCAGGGTTTGCACACAAGCGACAGGCATTCGACGTTCTGGCAGATCGATAGATCGACAATGAGAGCCTAAGGCTGCGACTTGATAGCACATGCACATACATACAGCAGAAAGACGTGGTGCACCAGAGGGTATGGGCTGGGCGACATCAGAGCAGTGGGGGATGAGGAGGAGGAGACGCCGAGGTGGAGGTGGGAGGGAACGCTGGGACGGAGACGGAGGGAAACACTGATATGTACGTGGGTAGGTAGGTAGGTAGGAAGGTAGGCAGGTAGGTAGTGATAGGCAGGGCAGAGATACAGCTACAACTATATGACAGCATGAAATACGAAATAATCTAAGGTCGTGATGGTCATAGCGCCCGGGGCGGACGCATCGATGGTCGTCCTGCAGACGGAGACGCGCGTGAGCTCAATGCGTTGCGAGAACACAGAACACGTAGACACCTACAACCTTCGCGCCGGCACGTCAGAACGAGCCGAACACGAGCTCGTCCTCCCCTACAATCCTCGTCCGCCGCAGGGGTTCTGGCCCGCGGAAAGGCCAGTCAGTGATGATGTCGGGGAGGGGGAGCTCCCGGAGAGGCTCCCGCCTCGGAGTCTGCCCGAGCGGCCCGTTGTGCGCGCCAAGAGCCGGGCGAGCGACGGCGGGGATCGTGGGCGGGATTGAGGGACTGAGGGTCGGCGCGACGTTTTCCTCGTTGCCGACATGTGCGGCTGGACGCGCCGGCGCGTTCGCGCCCAGGTTGACGGCGTCGTTCTGGACGTTGGCCATCGTAATTGATGTGGTAGATTGGGTATGTGGTGGGTGAGGGTGAGGGTAGAGGATGGGGGAGGGGGGTATGTCGCGAGAGGATGGTGGTAGTCGGGAGAACGAGAGTGAGAGGGAACGTGTGCGCGGACGCCCGATTTTGATGTGCGGCGCCTAACGCTCCTCCTCCCTCGGGCCGCATGTCCTGCCGGGTTGCCTCGTTTGGGGCGTTTTTGCGAGGTGCGCAAACACTGACAAAGGCCATTGGTATCCGGGGCCTCTGCGCAGTCTGGCCAGGGCCCCAGGATACCAGGGCTGGAGGGGGAGGGACTGCGGGCGGTGTGCGGCCGGCACTACGGCGATCCCCCGCGAGGAGCAGCGCGAAGACTTGCGGTTGCGCGGCGCCGCAGGAGTGCGGGAGGGTAGTGGTGCAAGGCGCAAACAGGCTTGCCGGATCGCAGGAGGGAGGTGCGGGGCGATGGACGATAGTCAGCGTTCCTTTCCGCCGAGAGTGCTCGGCGGTAGGGGCAGCTGGCAACTTCGCATCCCCGCAACAGTTTGGCAAGGGGAAACGCGGGCAGGTGTGCACCGGAATATACCCTGGCATCACCGTACACCGACCAAGCGGCGCACGCTGACATCTGACGAGCGGCGCGCTGTATGAGACGACAAGGTCGTACGTCGAGGGGCGTGCCCACATCCGCCAGACTATCCGGAAGATGGCGACCGACGATCTCTGCGCATCGTATGCCACCTGAGTGGCAAGTCGTCAGCGATGCTTCATACTTAGGCGAGGATTAGGATAAGGTATGAACTGTGCATGTATAGTGCGAGACCACTGTCCACGGGAAATAGGTATTAACTCCGGAACGACGTATAACGATGCGCGCGCACGACGCGTGTAAGTAAGTAAGTAGGTAAGTAGGAGAGGGCAGGATTGAGTGCGATGGGGTGGCAGAGGAGTGTATGTGAGGAGTGTATGTGTATTAGCAATGCCCGTCGAGGCATACTGCTGCAAGACAAAGCGCCGCTATGTCATGTGGAAGGGGAGAACAGGTCCAAGAGCCGCGCCACTCGTACGTAGAGGGTAGGGAAGTGAAGGAGCGAACGACGTACCATTCACCGCATGGCAGGGCACGGTATGCGTGCCTTGACAAGCGAGTTGGTCGTCGACCGCTCCTCGTCGTGGGGGCGAGGGATTGGGGATTGTGGTTCTTGGATGCGGTTGTCATGCAGTGCGGGTACTCGGCAGATCTTGTACGTGGTGATCGATTTTCCGTAACGAGCTTGGGTGGCGGAGGCCGTCCGCCCGACGCATTGACCTTTCCAAGCTCTGGGCAGCAGGTCACTGCGGCACTAGCGATCTACTTCATTGACGTCGCCTGCAGCACCACCAAAGCAGGAGGATTTTCTGTGGCTGCTCCTTTCCATGCGCAGGCCATCGACGCTTGGAGCTGACATTGCCCATTTTGCGTAGCGGGATGGGGAAGAACGCCATACGCAGCATCGCATGTATCGCAGCGGGTTGCGCACGAAATGCAACTCCTCTGCGGAGTTCTTGCTTCTCAATACGCAAGGGTCTATATGCAGTTTATCGCGCATTCTCGATATCAATCTCGCCGTAAAATCGCTCTAGACAGTGGAAATCCACCGCAGACATTAGAAGGGCGCTTGGACAACAGGCGCTTGACGTACCGGATGTAAGCGCCCATAATTTGCCGCTCGCCGTGGCTGTTGCGTGCCTTTCCAAAGACTCTCACCACAAAGCGCTACGCTTTGGCCTGACCCGCTACCAACGCACAAAGCGTACCTGCAGAAATGGTATTTGAGTACGAGCGCGAGCTGGAGATGAGCAACACACCTTCCCCACGACGGCCTCCGCGAGCACACCGTTAGCACCCAGTAAGCCACTCCGTTTCTTTCAGTGAGTGACATGCGCTCCTTTCCGAACGATCGCTGACCGAACGCCACAGGACCGCAAAGATGCATACTTACAACACCCGTTCCAACAAGCACCACGCTTATTATGAGCTTATTCGCGACAAAACCTACCCCGATGCCGGAATCATCGAGGTCACGGACTCCGACACCAAAAAGGGTCACCACCTCCGGTGGCACTGGTCGAAGGCATCCCTGGCTGAAAGCGACGGCAGCAATTCCAGCAGTTCCAGCGATTCCAGCGATTCCAGCCGCGAAAGCTCTCCTTCCGACCACTCCGACGCCTCTGGGGACACAGAACGCGTGGTCGATGGGGATGGGGATAGCGAGATGGGCGACGACCAGCGTTGGCGCACGCCACAGCGTGAGGAACCGTACCGCCCCGGTTCGGTCGCGCAGACGCCGAGGAGAGGGCGCATCATTCATAAAGCGCAGCGGCCAGACGGCGGGTTCGACTTCTGGCACACGCAAGACGGCGCGGTCCTCCGCCTCAACTTCGACCAGGACGGCATCCCGGTCAAAGCGGAGTCCGAGGAACCAGAGCGGGTGCCGACCGTGGAGCATGTTCACGACGCCATCGAGGACGTACGTCGCAGTCTGTCGCCTGGGGTCGACGACGACGCCGCGAGTGTAGCAAGCGATGCGACAGTCCCCGTCGACCCGCGCGCGACACCGCAGCCGACCCTGTTCAACGGCGCGTTGCCCCTCGTTCGGCATCCCACTCTCCCGGCCGACTACGACCAGAACGCGGCGGGTCCGTCCAGGGGGCCAGCGAACCGACTGTCGACGATCCGGGAGGACAGCCGGGAGGAGCTGCAATGGCCTCCGCGTATGCCGGAAGGGTCGGGCATACACATGTACCGCAATGCCAACGGCGCGTGGGTTTGCGAGGGGTCTCTGGGCCCTAACGCCAGCTACCACGTCGACTCCAGTCAGCTGCCTCCGAGGATCGACGTCCAGAAGAAACCCGCACCTGCGCCGGCCGCCCCACGCACCGTACGTCTCGGCGGTAGAGTGCTCGAAGTGCCAATCGTTGAGATCAGGACGTCGCCGCGCAAGCGGTAACGCCTCACGGCCGCCCCATCGTCGTACTCTGGATACCCTCAAGATTATTCTATATGCCACCTAATCAGCGTTTTCTCGGTCTCTCCTATGCCTATGTCCAATATGCCAACGTACCTCCGAATCGTGGTCTCTTCGTGTATCATTGTCTGCTGCCTGTATATGCCCCCCTGTCTGTATATGCTCTCTCCCTCTTTCCAATGTATGCATTCTTCTTTCCCACACCAGTGCAAGCACTGAAATGGAGTCGCGATGACGTCCCCGAAACTTCTCTATGGCCTGCACAAGCGACATGGTAGAAGGAAGAACGATTTGGAGATGACCAATATGTCGTTCATAGATCCTCTGCCGAAATCCCTTCGTTGTTGACTTACCTCCAACGCGTGTCAATCGGTCCGGCTTGCTGTACCAGCGCCCACACATTCGAGAGAGGTTGCCACGAAGAAGATGCATACAGAATCGGCAGTAGCGTCCAGGTAGAGTCTGAGCCCGTGAAAATACGTGGAGGACGGTAGCATGAGGCATGCTCGTTTCGGCAATGTCCGGCGGAGCCGGCTCGCTGGGAGTGCGGGGATGCCGGCGTTATCCACACCTTTCCTCTCGTCCACGACGTCGGGCACCCCCCGCGCACCCTCGCGATGCCTTCACCACCGAAGCCTTGGGAACGAGGCGGCGTTGCAGCTGCACCTACTTCTACGGCGACCTCGACTCCTGCGACGGCTGCTCAGCCGTCGGCAACCACTACGACTGCATCAGGAGCTTCCTCGTCCGCGCCTCCCTCTGTCCCTACTCGTCCAGCTGCGCTCTCGGCAGCAACCTCTACCGCTCTTCCGGGATCGTCAACTGCGTTTGGATCAACTGCGTATGGCAACCCAACCGCGTCGCCTTACTCGTCGTATTCTCCCTACAACCGGTACGGCGCTTCCACATACTCGCCCTATGGTGGCATGAACAGCATGTACGGCGGTGGGATGGGCTATGGCGGGTACGGAAGTTATGGAGGGTACGGGATGGGCGGAATGGGTGGGATGTATGGAGGTATGCCCGGGATGGGATACGGCATGCCTGGCCCAGGAGGACCCTTCGACCCCAACAATCCCTCGCTCACGCAAACACTCGAGTCCACGACTCAGCACACCTTCGCGCTCCTCCACTCCATTGTTCAGACCTTCAGCGGTGTCGCGCAGATGCTCGAGTCCACTTTCATGGCGACCCACTCGTCGTTCTTTGCCATGGTCGGCGTCATCGACCAGTTCGGCCAGCTTCGCAACGCGCTCGGCAGCGTCCTCGGCCTGTTCGGGCTCGTTCGATGGATGCGCGACCTCCTCACCGGCCGTCGCGGACAGGGCTCCGCAGGCGCGATGCGCGGGGAGTTCCGCGACTTCATCAATGGACGGCCGGTGCAGGGTCCTGCGGGACCGCCGGCGCCCAAGGCGAGCAAGAAGCCGCTCATCATCTTCCTCCTCGCCATCTTCGGCGTCCCGTACGCGATGCACAAGCTCATTCGCATCCTCACCGAGCGCCAGCAGGCGCAGATGGCCGCCGGCCAGGTCGCAGGCCCATTGCCGCCACTCGACCCCTCGCAGCTCACGTTCGCGCGGGCGCTCTATCCGTTTGAGGCGTCCTCTCCCGCCGAGCTGTCGCTCAAGGAGAACGAGATCGTGGCGATCATGGGCAAGCTCGACCCTGCAACGGGAGCTGAGATTGACCCCAGACTCGAGGTATGTACACAATAGCATTGTCTGTGCGCCACCTATCTCACTGTCTTCCTTTGCAGGTCGAGGGCAGCGAATGGTGGAAGGGCCGCACAAGGGAAGGCAAGGAGGGTTGGTTCCCGAAGAAGTGGGTGGAGGTGCTCGAGAGGCGAAAACCTATTGAGAACGGTGAGGTCAAGAAGGCGGAGTGAATCGCCTTGACCCTTCGTTTCCCTTCGTGAGTGCTCGCATATACCGACCATGTTGCTCATTCGCTCGTTTGGTTATATTCCGCACCTTGTCTGTGTGACTTCTGTTTTCTTTGGTACTACATGTACGGTGTACATTATAGGATATCTTCTTGGCTCAGGACGCCTGCGGGAAACGTCTTCACTCGCCAAAACGCAAGTCTTTCGTTCAAAGGACGATTAGTGGGCGCGTTGTGCATCACTTTGCCCATCTTAGACATTGTCGGCATGGACGACTTGCAGTTGAACGCCTTATGCCAGACGAGGACAAGCGTGATTCAAACCCAAACCAAGGCGAGAGGAGCTATCCAGTCTGCTTCGAGAATGCGCTTTTTCTTTTCAAGGTCTTCGGCATGACATCCGTCAGGTAGTCTGCAATGCACGACAAGAGATTCAGAGGTAAGTGTTTACGACGTCTACTGACTTCGAGCGTTGGTACATACTGACACCCTGATCAATCAATCATCTTACAGGGGAGCTTCAAGAGTATGAAAGACTGTAGTATCGCCCCATTTATCATCTTTGTTCGCGAACGGAGCCTGACACAGGATGCTTCGAGTGGCTTCGTAGAAGCTCTCTCGGTACGAGATGCACCATTTGCCATTTGGCGATGACCGCTACTCTCTCTCCGAAGTTCCGTCATTGGCCGCACTTCAAGGCCCAAGAGGTTGCCGTCAATGTCGCATAGGTGCGTCCTACCCTTGAAGTTCGTCTGTCCCCGAGCCAGAGGGTCTATATAAGATGCTTCAAAACGTAGTTGGGTCTCCCCAACACACCTCCGCCCATCCGCCCCAACCTTCGAACCTCATTCGCAGATAGCACTGACCATCTCAGATCCGACTCACAACCTGCGGCCATCTTCGTACGTCAAACCGTCTTCCCTCCTTATGCTCGTAAAGGCGTGACTGATCGCTTTCCTGCAGATGACGGCTCGACTTCGTCCTCATGCTCCTCGATCACTCAGGCAAAATGCTACTCTACCTCCTCCCCGTGTTCGGTACGATGAGAAGGTTCAATCACACCTCGTACAACTGCGCAAATGACCGCAATCGCATCTGGCACGTACGAGATGAGGCAGTGGATACAGTGAGCACCTTCTCTACGCTCTCGAACTCGAGCAGACGGGCTCAGCGCCCTTCCATAGCGACATTGGGGGCTCGGGACGGGGAGAATCGCCACGAATTGCCACGCCAAGCATGTCTGTGAGGGACTGGAGGCTACGTATCGGCCAGCGTCGCCGCCGTCTCCTGCCCGACGTTTCCACCTTACGGCCCCACCAGCTTCGCTACAGCCGTTCATCTCATCTTGGTACGTTGTTAATCAACCGCGTCGACGTCTCGTCCTTCTTCGGCGCGACCGCTAATGCCATGTCCAGGGATGGCGTGGTAGTACTCGCTACGCGCGGGCTTTCCCTATGAATCCGACGCCAATTCATCCCGGACGAGCTGCCACTCGCGCCCCAGCGAAGCTGTGGCTTACCCTCATCGTGCCCACGCGCGACAACGTCATTCATGGGCGATCGCCGAACTCAGGCAAGCATCCAGCAGGTAATCATCACGAGGAGTAGGGCCACGGCTGCATCACCTAGGACAACACGGTACGCGGCGCCTCGGAGGCGGTAAACCGTAAACAGGCATGCATAGATGCGCGGTCTGGACACTGGCGGCGCAGTAGCGGACGGGCGGAGGATACCCGCTATACAATTTCGAACCGAAAACATCCGCCAAACGGGACTCACAGGGCGAAGTAGAGGGCGGCACAGCGATCTCGAGACACTGAGTGCCCACAACGGGCCCCTCGGCCAGACTCCGAGGCGGGAGCCCCTTCCTACCCCCATCCGCATACCCACCCCCAACCTCATACTCGACACTCTGCCACATCATACACGATGGCGAACGTACACAACAGCGCCCTCAACCTCGGCGCGAACGCGCAGGCACATTCCGCCGCACATGTCGGTAACGAGGAGAACATTGCCCCGACTCCCAGCCCCTCACCCCCCCACACAGGCTCTATCATCGCTCGTCCGGCTCTGGGGGCCCATAACGGGTCGCTCGGGCAGACTCCGAGGCGGGAGCCCCTCCGGGAGCTCCCCCTCCCCGACATCGTGACCGACTGGCCTTTCCGCGAGCCAGAACCCCTGCGGCGGACGAGGATTGTAGGGGAGGACGAGCTCGTGTTCGGCTTGTTCTGACACGCCGGCACGAACGCTGTAGGTGTCTACGTCTTCTGTGTTCCCACAAAGCATTGAACTCACGCGCGTCTCCGTCTGCAGGACGACCATCGATGCACCCGCCGCAGGGCGCTACGTCACGGACGACCGTGACTCCGAGTTGACGACCTTAGATTATTTCCTGTTCCATATTGTCATATAGTTGTATCGATCTCTGTCGATGAGTTCAAGCGAATGCAAAACAACGCACCGCCTCATATAGTAGGGCCAACTTGGCCAGTGCAGTGCCGCAAGCGCCCGCACACCTCTGTTCTGCTTCCCGCCGTCACGATGTTCGATGTTGAGATTCACAGTCCGTGAGACCGTCCCATCCTATACCACGCGTGATTCCAGGCTACTCACAGAAGAGGATCTCGTCCTGATGTGAGGATCCACAGAAAGCACGAGTCGTCCCAAGTTCCCAACAACCAAACGTCGCCTACCCCTGGGCCCTGCCATGGCCCCAAACCCATAGGTTGGCGAGGTTGGGCCGTCACGACTGATACTAGTGAGATGATCATCTGAGCGGTCGTTCAACCAAGGGCAGAAGCTTGTTGCTTCACTGCTAGTCTCCTTCTGCTGCACACCGTGCCCGTGTCGCGTCCAAGGTGAAGGTTTGTACTAAGGCGAAGTACTGGGTTATCGAGTCGTTGCTATGGGCGCAGACTAACCCTAACCATTTCCACTTTATGTACTCAAGCTCTTCGTCTGCTGCTTGCTGCGGGGATATTTCCGCGAGGATATCGGGAGACCGACGCAATAGCTCCCATTGACGCGGACCCGGGCCCCAGGTATGTCACTTCTTTGTATCGTATGGATCCATCAAGAGCTGAATTACGGCATCCTCAGGCTGAAGAAAGCGGATAGGCATTGCCTCTGGGCTTTATTTCGAGTGGCGCATGAGGCGTATGCGTGCTTTGGCAACAGCAGCGTTGTCAATCATGCTTCGGGTTGGAATATGGCCGGTTCTTTGGCGAATTCAAGCGATGCGCTGCGACCCTTCTAGGCCGTTGCAAGAAGCGCCGCACTCAACGTACGCGCACTCAGCGATCAAACGATTCTTGGTACCCCGGTCTCTTGTGGCAAGGAGAGTGTAGTAGTGTGAAGAGCGGCGATCTCTTGTAGCGCCATGTGCATGAGGTTTGTTCGTCCTGGGAGTACTTAAGGTGGAAAGCTCAAGGGGCAGCTGCATCACACACCTCGCGCGGGGACCACCTGTTCAAGTTGAAAGACGTAGACATTATCAGTGACACGACTACGGCGCGCTGGAGATACAAACGGTAAGCCCTGAAAATACCGGGCCCTGATGCGTAGCTCACTATCACCTCCAGTGTTGTGTGGCCAAAGCCACTGTCCTCGATCACTCATGCAAAAGACACTCGCGTCGTACGACGCGTCTGCGGGTGGCGTGGGGCTCGATGTGGCCCGCCGCGCCTCTGTCAGAAGGTTGATATCCTGCGTGTGGCGGTTGCGTTCCGCGGGGTATGGCCTCAGCTATTCAAGTACGGTTGTCGGGACCTGGCAGCCCCAGTGGTGGGACAGCAAAATGTGAGGTACAATGGACAATCACCGCTCTGAGTAGGACATGCTGACAATAGGCTCGCAGCGCGGTGCTTGGACGTGGACGCGTCTGTGGCTCTGGCCACGATTTGAAGGATGGCGGAGCGGGGGTCCGTTCTTTGTGCGTTTTTGTTCCCTCGAGCTCTGTCCTTCTCTCTGATCATGCCCACTGGCTTAGCACCGCGAGTCGCGCAAATATATATTCCATCACCCCCTACCCCGTTTACTCCGTTCTTCCGCTCGCCCTTTCCTTACTCCGTTGCGCAACTCATCCACTCCCGACTCAGATTCTACGTCCCTTCCCGATGGGTGAGCGTGGTACGACAATGTGGCTAACGCTATATCCGCTGACACCTGTTTATGACAGCCAACATGTTCGACGAAGACGTATTCAATGACAACGCCCTTTACGACGACTTCGCTACGGCATTCGCGCAGCCCTTCACAGACGTGATCAATGCTCCCCCAGAGTTCAACTCTTCTCCATCACCCTCCCCTCTCCGAAGTTCACGCGGAACGGAGAACCGCGCCCCGTCTTCGACATCTCCGTCCATACCCGTATGGAAGGACGGCAGCGAAGAGGAAGCGAAGGTCCTCGAAGACTGGGGGATAGAGGACTCCGATGAAGAAGAGCAAGCGGAACTCTTCAACAGGATCCCTGGGTTCGAGGACGACTGGGAGTACGAGGCCCTGCCAGCACGGGACCCCGAGGTCCCCATGGACAACGGCTATGGAGCTCTACAGGACACCTTCGACGACACGGTAGACACTGAAGACTTGGACGGATACTATGGCGGTGATCCGTCCGATGAGGCAACAGGGCCCACTACTCGGACAGTCGATACCAGTCACGCCACCGACTCAGAGTCTGACGAAGAAGACCTGGACGCGATACATGAACACGCTGTCGACAGCGATGACTCCGAGCAGAGAATTGCGGATCACGAAGAGGCTCTCGCGGTCGGCGACGAGGAATCCGCTGCCGCTGGGTTCGACGACTCAGACGCGTCTTCGTCATCCGAGTCCGAGGATCCAGTCGAACCTGATCCAGTAGTAGGACCGTCGCACCAAGCAACGGCGACTCCGTCCACACCTCTCGCGCGCCCGAGACGGTCAGCACGCATTGCGCGCCGCCCCAAGCGTGCACGCCCAGTCGAGTCGGAGGGTGAGTCTGATACCGAACTCGCTCGACCTGCCAAACGCGTCAAGTCAGCGCCTGCGCCTCGCCGACGTGCGACGAAAGCAGGGGCTCCTACATCCGCTACCACCTCCGGTGCCTCCGGTAAAGGAAAGCAACCCCAACTCTCCTCGGAGCCACGACCCTCTCGCAAGACTAAGCCCAAGAAGGACGCCGGTACGCGACGGGCGCGCATCCCTAAGTGGTTCCTCGACAAGCATTGCCTCGTCGCGGAGTCAGCGCAGAAGAAGTGCGGGGTTAAGGGGTGCAACCACGAACTGCACCTCCGGCAAGCTACCGATGCGAGGAAGCACATCAAGGGCCACTATACGAAGGCCCAGCGCGAGGGGACGGAGGTGTCTTGCCTCTGGGAGGGCTGCAACCGCAGCATCCGGAATGACAAGAAGAACCCGGGCGGGCTGATGCGCCATTACGACGAGCAGCACCTGAAGCTCAGGTACCAGTGCCCGGGGAAGTGCACGGATAGCCAGGGACAGCCGCGCGACTGGGCACGGGTCGACGAGATCACTCGCCACGAGACGGAGACGCCGTGCGAGTACTGTGAGTCCGCGTTCGCTCTGAACCACCGCCAGAATACGCTACTGACACATTCTCTTCAGTGCGCGAGCACCCCATTCCGAGAGGCCAGACAAAGGATCCAGATGAACCTGCGAAGCCGAAGAAGTCCAAGAAGTCGCGCTCTCGGTGACGCGTGAATCCCTGTGCGCTATGGGGACCCAAGAAGCCGTGTCCGCGCCTTCGACGTGCCCACCCTGCGTCCTATGCTCTCCTCCCGCGTGCTCACCAAAGTCCGCGGCGTCCTCTTCTTACCGCTCCACTACGCGGACGCCGTCCTGCCACATTGGCTGAGGTCAACGCGGAACGCACGAACACAACATAGCGTGCCTTCTTCTTTCGTCCAGCATGCATTCCGGAACAGGAGTGGCCACTGGGAGCCCAATTCCAACCTGGTTGTCTTTCATAATATCGTCGTTGTTCCTACTCTTGAATCGAGGCGACCTTCAGTGTGTATCTTCGCGGGACCAACCTGCGCACTGTACGTGCATAAGTCATTATAAACCTTGCACAGACATTTTTGCCTTCCAACGCAGACGATATAAGATGTCAATAGCAGCAAGTAGAGAAATGAACGAACTATAGACTCCCTGAGGCTTGGGTAGGATCCCTGGATTGAGCATCTCAGGATGAGGCTTTAGAATCGCGGTGACCGGGGTCCACACGATCCCATACGGAGCGCAGCCACCGCGAACGTGAATTAAGTGAAAGTACGCGATCCCGCTCTTCCTCCTCATCCCTCACCCTCGCGTCGTCTCTCCTCTGTACTGGCTGTCTATGTTTTGCATCACGTTGTGAACCAGTGGAAGCGCGGACAAAACTAGGCAACTGGACACCACGAGAAGTGCACGGCCACCATGCCGCCTTTCCATCCGACAGCGCGCGAGCTCTGCATGCTCAGTGCCCTCCTCATTGGCCTGTTATACTTCTCGGCGACCTTCCCAAGACATTCAGGCTCTGTCGGAGACCACATACGAACAACACCGCACACAGTCGAGGACGTACTTGACGTGCAGCCGCTTACACTCGAGACGCAATATACGCTGCAGACCTTGAATCCTTCCTTCCACTGGGGATCAAGTCCTGTGCCGGAGACCAAGATTGTTGCGCATGTACCGGGTGAGTACCACTACGTGACGGCCACGGTCTAGAAGCCACGAGCCGGAGCGACAATGAGACGGGCTAACCTCATGTAGGATGGACCATATTCGACAGGCTATACATCCTGAATGGCACCATATACGTTGTCTCCGATTCCCCGAAAGATGTACCAGAGCGCAAGTATATGATATCCACCGCCATCTTTATTGAGAACGGACCCGAGGCGGAGGCACGCCGATTACCGACCGACAAGGAGATGCGCATAATCTCCACGGAGGAGGCGCGTAGATTGTTTGGGACCGAAGCAGAGCGGTTAGACGGCGTTTCGGTGAGTACCCTGATATTTGGAATGACTAGTACGAAGCTAAGCTCAACGTACTCTGCGTGCAGTGGCTCGCGAACGACCCGAAACAATTGTATGTGCTCAGCGTCTTTCAGACTCGACGTCTGCTAATTGCACGCGCAGCATCACCCACTACTACCATTGGTCCGCGGAGCTCTTCTTCGGTTTCTGGCGCACCTACTCCTCACTGGACCCCACAATCCCTCCCTCCGGCGAAACTTCCCTTCCTTCCCCACGGCGGTTCATGTTCTCGCACCTGGACGCCGCGAACTGGCGCGACTACGCCGCGATGAACCAATGGGTCCTCCGCTCCGCCTTCCCCTCGATCTCGACCGAGTTCATGGACGACTGGAAGGAGCGCGCCGCGCTCGGGCGCGCGTTCGTGCTCGACCGCGTCGTCCTCGCGGACCGCTCCGCGGCCATGCTCGGCGAGAACTACCTGCGCACGCAGCGCACGGCCGCGAACCCGTTCGCGCTGCCTGGGAGCGTGAACTGGTGGACGACGATCCGGAACAACGTCGTCGGCTTCGCGGCCGCGGACGACAACGCGGGCGCGATGAGCGTCGCGGGCGTGCCGACGCGCCCTGTCATCACATACATCTCTCGTCAGGGGTGGAACCGTCGTATGCTTATCCAGGCGGACCATGAGAAGCTCGTGAGGGAGCTGTACCGGTTGCGCGATGAGCACGGGTACGAGGTGAACGTGGTGGAGATGGACAAGCTCACGCGGATCGAGCAGTTCCGCCTAGCTGCACGCACGACGGTGAGTGGCACGCCTAGACCGGCATACAGGTGGACATAGCTCACAGAGGGTCAACAGATCATGATGGGCGTGCACGGAAATGGCCTGACAGCCCTGCTGTGGATGCGCCCGACGCCCCGCTCGACAGTCATGGAGTTCTTCTACCCGGGAGGCTTCGCGCACGACTACGAGTACACCACCCGTGCTCTGGGCATGGTGCACTACGGATTCTGGGGGGACCGGTACGTTTACCTGACTCTGGCGGACCTCTCGACGCGTGCTCATCGTGCCCTAGATACTTCACGCGTCCCGACGTCCCGCCCGTCGCCTACCCCGAGGGCTTCCAGGGCAACAGCATCCCGATTGACGGCGCGCTGGTGGCGGCGCTGTGCCAAGAGAGGCTCACGCTATCTGAGGAGGCGGATGACTAGAGCGACAGGGGCCCTGTCCGTGGTAGAGATAGACTACAGGTCGTGAGGAGAGACGGTATCGTACAGACAGGTGGTAATGCACTCTGTAACTTATGACCATTCGCATTTGAATCGCACAGAACACCATCAAGGTGTCGGACGCACGCAAGATGCCGTAGCGCCCTGCGAAACCTATCAAGGAGCCATCTCTACCTCCGGTGTGCCGCCCATGCCGCTGGCCACTCTACGCCTGACCAGTCTGTTGATACTATGAGCTGTATGTTCGTTCGAAAAAGCAGTGCCTACATACCTCTCAAACACATCGAGCGGGCTCTCGGCCACGGTCTTCCCCCCGCCGGCCGTCTCTTGCTGCATCCTCTCTTCGTGTGTCTGGTACGCGCGCAACGGCACCCAGCTGCTGAGCGGGCTCGTCCCCGGCTCGTACGTCGCCTGCGCCACGTATAGCAGAAGCCCATCAGACTGGACGTCCACCTCCGCGGTCTGCAGCTGCACTAGCGGCCCCGGCGCCGCGCCTCCCCCATCCAGGTCCATCGAGCTCTCCGCACCTCCCAGCACGGGCAAAGTGATGGGTATCCTCCGTGTCGTGCGCGTCAGCGGAATAAGCGTCGACAGCAGGTACGGGAGCGTCGTGTCCGTATGATACGGCACCGGGACGAACGTCGTGGGGTGCGGGAACTGGTACAGGCTCGCCTGCTGCTCGGGCGGCGCGGCGTTGGGCGGGGGCGGGAACGCGGCGAGCTCGGAGAGGCGCGTGTCGCGCCACCAGAAGCGGAAGGGCGTCTCGCAGTCGGCGAGGTCCTGGCCCTTCCAGGTGACGACGTCGAGGATGTGGAGGATCCCGTTCTCGCGCCAGCGCTCGTCGAGGATGCAGTCGAGCACGGTCTGCGACGGGAGCGTCGAGGGGAAGGGCTTGATGAGCGGCTTGCCGAGGACGCGCGAGCGGAGGGTCGTGTTGGGCACTGCGGGATGGAAGTTAACGTGCTGCGTGAGAGATCCTGCTATGCGTTCTGGACGTACCTATGCCGGCGATGCCAGACGTCTGGTGTGTCACGGTGAGACAGCGTTTGCCGACTGGGACAGGCGCGACCGCGACCCAACCGCTTTCAATGTCGTCCGGAATGCCATCGCGCAGATCGCCCGACGCATCAAATCCGTCCCGCATCTCCAAAAGTTCCGCATACATGCACTTGTCCGCCCACTTGCTTGGCTTCGCGCTCTTCTTCTGTGGCGCCGCACGCCCCTTGCCCTTCCGCTTCTTCCTTTTCGGTGCTTGCGTCTGCATGTTGACGTCTGGCGAAGCGAGCTGGGTGTTTTCGTTGGGGTTGGCGGGTGGAGGTGTTAGCGTAGCGGGTATTGTGGAACTTGCGGCAGGCGTGGTGGCGGTGGGGGGTAATAGCGAGGCAAATTGGCTGATGCCTTCGCGGACTACGTCCCGTCCATCTTCGCCCTCGTCGCCTTCATCGTCCGATGGGCCCAGTGTAAGGTCCGCGAAAAAATCAAGCTGCCTGCTTGAGTCTATGCGTTCGGCCCTTCTCTGTAAGTTATGCAGTTGGATGTGAATAAACATGCGCCAGTGTAAGGAGAACGCAAGACGTTCCGCGCACCCGTTTCTGTTCTTCCAATGCCTACTCCCACCTCGATCAGTGCATTGTTCAGATGGTCGGAACCGGGTTCACGTACTCGTGCTCTGCGGACATCTTGTGAGGCGGCCGCACCCCTCACGGCCGAGGGCGGTGCCTTGAATGCGGCTTTCCTCTCTTGGGTCATAGCACCGCGAGGATGTATGTGCGTTATTTCTCTCAGTTTGCGGTGTTGTGTCTCTACCGACCTGCAGGACCTGCTGAAGCACGGATCGTTGTCAGATCCAATCGAGATCGGTGATGCCACAACTCACTCACCTGCGGTAGCCTTAGCCCGGTAGTATATGCGGTGGTGATGTACTGCCTTTCTTCTGAGGTTCTAATGCTACAAACAGTCAGTTACCAAGCAGTCACGAACTCCCTAGTCGTGGTAAGTGTGATCTGTTGAAAGGAATGAATTTGGAGAAGTAGCTTCGTCTAAGCGCGCGCCGCGGCTAAGTACTTTGACGCCACCAGCCGTGTGACGCTTCGCGCGTGGACGCGGCGCGTTTGTGACGCGTGACGATTTTGTATCTTTCCTTCTTCCTCCAGGTCCGAGAACATCGGGATCGTCAACGACAGCCGGCGAACAAAAACCTGACCACCGCAGTAGGCGGAACCTTGTAATATTGCTGTAAAAACTGTGTAGTACGTATGGTGACTTATAAAGATTTGGCAACTCTACAGGATCTGTCGATCCGTTTCTACAGACGAATGTCAGACTCCGAAGGAGAGGGCGGCTTGGCCCTCGACTCCGTTTTCACTGTGAGGCCCACCAATATCCTATCAACTGCATGCTCACACATAGTTTTGCTATAGGAGCCTCCCCGACCTCCTTCTCCAGAACCTACCGTAACGACTTACACGAGAGAACGACAAACCGACCAGGACGGTTGGACATCCATCGATATCAGGCTCGTCGGGTCGCACCCGCTTTGGGGACATCACCTGTGAGACGATATGTAACGATGTCACGTCGAATGATGGCTAACATTCCGAGACAGGTGGAATGCCTCTCGAGCGTTCGCGTCGTACCTGGACGAACATCCAGAGCTCTATCAGGATGGCTCGGTCCTCGAGCTGGGCGCAGGAGGCGCCCTACCAGGCATCGTCGCCGCTAAAAATGGCGCGAAACGGGTACGCTGTCTGCAAGCGGCGTGTACACGAACTCCGCTCGTGGCCGTGCTGACCGTTCCTGTTGTCAGGTGGTCTTGACTGACTATCCTGATGCCGCACTCGTCGACAATATGTCGCACAATGTGCGCGTGAATATCCCGGAGTCCGACCGGGCAAAAGTTCATGTAGAGGTCGGTCTGGCATCGCGACCTCAAGCGACGTCTCATTCATGAATGCACCTTGTACGCAGGGATACATCTGGGGTCACCCCGTTGAGCCCCTCTTGTCTCTGCTTCCGGGAGAATTGCAGGGCGACGAGAGGGGCTTTGACCTGATTATCCTGTCGGACCTCATCTTCAACCACTCGCAGGTATGTCCTTGCCGAGAGCGCATAAGGTACCTACTCATCTCCGACGTTGCAGCACGCGGCAATGCTCAAGTCGTGCGACCTCGCACTGTCCAAGAGGAAAAGCAGCACTCCGTCGCGGCCACCTCCGTGCCTGCTGGTCTTCTATACGCATCACCGACCGCACTTGGCCGATCGCGACAGGGACTTCTTCACGAAGGCACGCGATGCAGGGTGGCACTGTGAAGAGATTCTCACAAGGAAGTACCCTGTACGTACTCGCGAATCCAGTGATAGCGCCAGCACTCATGCGATCGCTTTTCCTAGCCCATGTTCCCCGAGGATCCGGGTGAGGAAGAAGTCAGGGCGACCGTCCACGGTTGGCGCTTGACCCGCGCATAGAGCGGGCGTTGTTACAGCAGTCCCGGATGCAATCATATCGAAGAAATCTCCTATCCGCTGGAACCCTATTCATCGGGGGAGCATCGCGCGTCCAGCACGATTCGTCAAGATGAGCTCCATTGCACCGGGTATGTACGGTTTCAGGCCGCAAGTTGGCATTGGCTGGTTGCTGTGGACGTACCCTGGCTGCTACGGCGATGTGCGGGACGCCTTGAGGAAACTCTGCAGCAAGTTCAACGCGACATGTCACCGAGACACCCGAAAGTTAATGCAACGTTAGAGCCGTCCAAGTTCAACGAGAACTCCATCTTGTTGGGCAGGACGTGGATTTGACAAGGGGCGATACAGGAACTTTTTCCTCGTTGACCGTATAGATAACCTCCCCGACCGCATACTTAGCTCAACCTCAACGCCGGCTTGATCTCCTGGCAAGGACGTCGGTGCTATTAGTGTTTCACGCGTCCATACATATGGTTAGGCCCGGCGGCCAAAGGCGAAGGGTCGCCGGCATAACTATCGTACCAGTCAGGTTAGAGGTATCGCAATTCTGCTCAATGCCTCAAGATCCGCTGCGAGGGGAAGCAAGCCGTACTCGAGCGGCGCAGTACTCGAGCAAGAATAGCAGGTCGCCGTGTGCCTCGGGGCTTTCTTCATCAGATGAATTTACGTGCACGCTGCAGTGGGCGAGGCGCGGACTGGGTACTCACAGCATCTTCCTACCATCCTCCGCCGGGCATCTCAATAGAATGAGGGCGTCCCTTGTAAAGGCACATCCAAGGCATCCTACGGGTGGCGTGTCAAACCATTCACTCCCTGTACACATAAAAGGCGAGCAGAGCGCGGCGTTCATTCCCTAGGCCATCTGCATATCCTGGAGTCCGAACCCAACAAGGTGAGAGACACACTCGCCGCCAGCCTCGTTATCGTACGCTGACTCGCAGTCGTTAGACACTCACTGGCAGCATCATGCAGTTCAAAGCCGTCCTCATCGTCCTCACCGCCCTCGTGGCCGGCGTCCTCGCTACCCCCGCTCCTGTGCCCAGCCCGCCGTCCTCCGGAAAGTGCGTAGCCATCGTCGAGTTGTACTGGACCTCCGTTCATGCTGGTACTGACCTCGTTTCTATAGGAGGTCGGAGATCAAAGGCCGCCAGATGGCTTGCTGTTAGACATCCGTCGAAGTTGCGTCCTGCCGAGGGAAAGCTGTATAACATGTTTGCGAACATCGCGCCGTGGTTTTCAGGAGTCGGAACTTTAATGTGATTCATGTCGCTGTATGCAAGAAGCCGACGCCATAACTTGCCGCGTTCCGCCCGTCGCAGAGTCGCGTGCGACTGCAGCACGTATCCGACAGGATCTGACACTGTCCGAAAACCTCGTGTGTAAGCTGGTCTACAAGCATCTATCGTGAGATGGGTACAAGCTCTACATCAGGCTGCCGTGTCCCCACGGGGAAAGGTCCGTGTGAGTCCTTCTCTACGTACGATCCTTCGGCTGTCTCAGCTGAGTCGACCTCGAATATCGAGTACAATGTCGCTCCCATATTGCCCAAGGTTCCGGAGGAAGGGTAAACGCTGGACATGCGTGTCGAGATGATCGGCGGTCCGGCTGTGTTTGTGTTCGTAGGCTGGGACATCTGCGCGACCTGTCGCAGGTTGAGCAGGAACCGAGAGACGAGGATCGACGTGATACTGGTGTCGAACATACGGTCAGCCAACGAGTACGGGAGAAAAGAGCTTCAACTCACGGAGAGATGAAGAAAGCCAGGAAATTGTTCCCCTACATGCGGTTCGGAAATTGTCAGTTCCGGGCTTTCTCAGGCCATGATCCTGACGATCCTACCGGTTGTTTTGCTGCGATGATGATTTGGGCGACGTTAATGACAAATAGCAGCCTAGATCTGCTCGTCAGGGATGCCGGGAAGTAGGAGATAAACATATTAACAGCGCACCCGAAGTACAGTGTCCCTGCAGTAGAACCCTACTTAGCTAGTTCGTCATGCTCTGCGGACGCGGGCTGCTCACCGTCGCGAAGCAGAAGGGCGGTCAGACCAGCATTACCGCCAGACGCCTTGATAGCTCTACAAGAGTGTGTCGTCTTCAAGAACGTGAGTACCAGCACGAGCGCGTCGTATGCGGTAGTCGTTGCTCGAGTGGCGATGACGACTGAAGCCATTTGTCAACACGCAGTCGTAAACCTGCAATTCGACGTGCGTACTTCTGCCGAATCGCACGACCGTCAATTATGGCATCGTCGCGCGAATATGAATCGATACTTACTGGCTGTAGACCTCGGGGGTGATACTCGTTTGAATGGCGCAGCCGACTGAAGGGCGAGGCGCAGGTATGGGTTGACCGATGACGTCCAAGTACTACACGCGATGCGTGAGCGCATTGCACACGATAACCCATACTGAGAATCGTCTACCAGATTGGAAATCGGCGCTACCAAGGCGAGCAGCAGCACTACGAGTGCAGGACGCCAGTCTCGGGACCAGATGGCATAGACGCGTAGCGTCGCGAACACTTTGTGATGCAGGATTAGCGAAGTCCGAAGAGATCGATTTTCCTAGAAGAGCGTACCGGCGACAATGAGCGAGGCAAAGACTAGCATTGACTGTAGCACGCGTATCACTGGAGGGCAACTAGAAGGTGCGAATGAGATTCTCTAGGTAACGAGCATATTCGACCAGAAGGTGTACCTCTGAGACGTTTGATTAGCTGCCTTAATAAGCTGGCATCAAGGAGACCACCGTACCTGCGGCGTTTGAAAGGGTGCTTGTTCAATGAGCTCTAGGATGGTGACTATAAGGTTGGTGTAGCGATTGAGAATGAAGATGCCCGAGGCCACCGAGAGCTTCTGTCCCCAGACATAGTTGATCTCGGCATCCAGTGTGACTAGATAGTCCCACAGGAACAAAGCTGCTCTCTCACCGTCTTCAGCGAAACTACGAAGAAAAGGATGATCACTCCTGACCTCTCGCGGCTGCACTATAGTAGTTCCCCCGCACACTATTGAGGGCAAGTCAGCAAGTTCGTCTCATGAAGGGCCACAACACCGGTAGCGCCGCAGTGAGCAGTGATCACTCACAAGTTGGCATAACTGGCTATCACCTGTGCATGATTCGACTCTCCTGGCATTGATATGGTACGAAAAACGCGTTCCAAGACCAATTTCGAGGCTCGCGATCCTCGCGTCTAGTAGATGTGTCCTGTACACTGGTGCGACACGGTGAGAAACCATGCCAACACTGACGCAACCCGAAGACACCGAACACACACCATGGACGACAACGGTAGGCTCGCCGGGAGTGTAGTTCGGTCTGACACCACGGACGGTTGAGCAGGTGTTGTGCTCGCACAGGATGGCTGCGGACGGAATGGACGAGGGGACGCCGAATACACTGTCAGCG
This sequence comes from Trametes sp. AH28-2, assembly GCA_001304625.1. Classification (NCBI taxonomy): domain Eukaryota; kingdom Fungi; phylum Basidiomycota; class Agaricomycetes; order Polyporales; family Polyporaceae; genus Trametes; species Trametes sp. AH28-2. The sequence goes on from KQ464095.1 coordinate 301,879, forward strand.
AAGTCAATGTGCCGCCCACAAGCGTCGGCTGCAGTGCGGCATACGCAGATCTCGTCCCGCGTGTCAGATCCATCAAGACCCTCCACTCTGGGCGCTGCGCGCCTTCCACCTCGATAGCCGATAACCACGTCGGGATGACGAGAAGGACATCAACGAACGGGCCTTCAAGCTTCGAGTCGCAGCAGTCGACGAGCTCGTTGGTGTGCCAGTCTCGCGGCGAGTGCCGCCAGAAGCCCTCGTATTCGGCCCAGGGTAGTTTTGGCTACATGAGCCGAGTCAGAACATGTTGAGGAGTGGAAGCTATATGGGGCAGAAAGGGGAACGCGGGAAATGTGCCTGCGTGTGGTCTGGATCATGGAGGTAAGTCGGCATGACGATGATTGTGCGCGTATTCGCCGCTGCCACATGTCCATGAGCTCCTCGTAAAGCTGTATCGACCCGTCGAGGCCCATTGCACTATTTGAAAGTGTCAGCGTCTCGCAATGGCCACACAGAACTCTTCGCGGGGGTCGACGTGCTCAGTAAAAGTGTGAGGCCCAGAAATGCTTCCGGCAGCACCTGAGTCGAGCGGTGCGGCCAAGCAGTCCTGACATTGTTTGCTTGTGTCGCCGTTACGTCTTCGCGCAATCCGACGGCGTCGGGACCTTTGATATATGCCGGACTTTCCAGGCCAATGTCTGACGCAAACTGCAGCCGTGGTCGCGAAGTTCGAACGGTGCCTGCACTCATCTTCTGGGTGGCCGGCAAAGGGCGTCAGCCAAACTTCGCGCATCATTTGGAACGCATAAAACGCACCAGGAAGTTCGTCATCTGTCAGAATACCTGCCCTGTATCCTGGAATGGGAGAGTGTTGTATGACATTGGCTTTATCGTCGACCGCAAACTTGACGGGGACCTAACGTCATCTGACTTAGTGCGCAGTGGATGACCTAAGTGCGTATCGGCGACCGTCAAATGGCGACAACCAATATGTGGGCAGGCACAGGCCCTGTTCGCCTGGCGCGGCGGCTCGCTCGCTGCCCAGTCTACGCAGCACTAGTATTACACGTGAGGCTATGAAATCGGCACCGCAGAGAGGAACAGCAATACCTGTTTAACAGCCCGCACCTACATTAGCACGATGCTATGCTCATATTGTGATGCCGAGGGTTGATGAACGCAGACCGGCAGCTGTTCCCTATTCCGTCTACGTCAGAGCCAGAACGACAGATATCGCGAACTTGCCTCTCCTGCTCATGGTCAGAACCCGGATTGCTGTACCAGCCTACGGGCTGCGGGAGCGAATCTCCGTACCGTGGTGCCGACGCCGCGCACGAAAGGATCGGAGCGACGGCGCGCTGACTCGACGCTAATGCAAGGGCCAAGGAACCCGTACGTATGCATCACGTTGATTGTGATGATGCGCGGCGCAGGAGGCGTGAAGGCAGCCGGAGCGTCGCTGCGGATCCCCGCCCATGGCATGCTGGGATGTACACGGGCCCGGGGCCGCTTGTAGATGCGCGCAGACGGGCGGGCTGTGCCACGAGTAGCTGCGGTGTGGGTCCAATATCAGACAGGTCAGGAGTGGGCGCGAGGGTATAAAGGGCGCACTAACCGGGTCATCTCCCCCAGCACCTTGTCCTTCGCGATAACCTCCTGGAAGACGTGAGGGCATCCTTTCACTCTGCACGCGCCTCAGATCATGCTGACACTGCCCTTGCAGATCGTCGCCTCTATCACTATGCAGTTCAAGGCCACTCTACTCGTTATCGCGGCTCTTGTCGCCACCGTCCTTGCTTCGCCCATTCCCGCGGACATACCCTGCAGGAGGTGCGTGCCCAAGCTCTCATACGAGGCAGATGGCGCTGACACTACACCAGGGCGATCCTTGAGAACCGCCAGCTGCCTTGCTGCTGTGGCTGATATCAAGTCAACAAGGAGGCACGGACACTACGGTCTAGTGGATGAAACGGCTTACCTGAATCCCTTATATCGTGCATTTGTACCATAATCTTTGACTTCAACTTTGCACGCGTCCATCAGCAGGACAAGCTGAACCTGGGTCGATACCGAGTTGCTGGTACTGAGTGAGCAATCGAGCCTCACACAAGAAGATCGAATTGCTAGGTGCTCGCGCGCCTCAGTATCTGCCCCTCGTGACCATACCTCGACATCAATGTCATAAATGAGGCGCAGACTTCCCCTATTAGACCGTACTTGTAAGGTACCCATATAAAATCACTGCGGGATCCTGAACAGGATAGTTATAAGTGATATATCGAAGACATGACATGCACGCTTACCCAAGAGAGCATTGCATTCAAACGAAGCGCTAGTAAGAGAGCTGGGAAGCGTTCGCTCGTTGATGTAGGCGCACCTCAAGCGCCTCGTTCTCAAGACACTATCGCGACAGTCAGCACGGTAAGCGTTCAAGGTTCAGATATGCGCGATCGACGTACCACGGAGTAGGTTCATGGACCGGAGGATCGGGAACATCTCCAAGAAGTGCTCATCATCCGGATCGGCCGCGTCGGGGCCGTAATCGAAGTCGAAGACGACCTCTTGCAGGGCGTGCGCGAACGGCGCAGAGGCGAGTACAGAGTCGAGTTCGGCGGAGAAGACGTGCATGGACGCCAGGGCATGCGAGCTGGACTCGAAAGCGAATGTGACGGAGCGCAGGGTAGGACATGTGAGGTGCGACAGCAACCAGGTGAGCCACGTCCAGTCGGGGACGACGCCGCGCTCCTGACGACAGTCGATCCGGAGGGTCTGGAGGGCTTCGCAGGCGGAGAGGTCAAGTTGTGCCTCTACGACGACACAAACATCAGCTACCGATAGCGATGTGAGGCCAGTGGAGCGTCTTTCAGCCTTACCGATGACTTCGAGGGGCAAGCGTGCTCCTACCGACCTCTTGGAGATCCTGAGAGAGATATCTTCGAGCGTGGCTCCGGTATTCGCCCAAAGCGCGCCAAGGGATTGACCATCGCCGCGAATGGACAGTTCGTATTCACAATCAAGCTTCCGGAGGGACGGGAACGCGTTGCATTTGAACAGCCAGTCCACAACTTCCGTCGGATGGGAAGATTCGACGCAAAGGGTTGTGAGGGAGGGCAGCACACAGCCTACGTCGCTCGCTGTCGCAGCATCCATACGTCGCTGACAGTCCAGGTGTTTCGCGGTGAGGGAGGTGAGTCGCGGGAGCGCATGAAGAATGATTGAGAAGTCTGCGATAGTTGTGAATGCGACATCGCACAGTTCGAGGGAAGTGATGGTCGAGAGCTGCGACAATGATTCTAGGTAGTCGGGGCTATAGCGCGTTGGCACCCAGAGCTGATTGTGGACGGCTAGTCGGCGCGGTTGAACGAGCGGATGTGCGCCGAGGACAAGAGGAAGCCGCGCTGCGATCGCCATGGAAGGTCGGAGGAGCCCTACGAGGGAGTTTTCCGTGATCTCGATTTCGTCCACGTACGCGGCGACATGCGGGGCGTCGGAGAGCAGGTCGACAAGACGATCTAGATGTCCAGGGAGACACAGCACAATGATGCGAAACAGGTTCAGGCGACTTCGGGGTAGTAATGCCTTGCAAACCAAAGACGTCGCTTTCAGGGTATCTTCGTCGTCCCTCAAGAAGTCGATGGCATGCTCCATGAGCTCGATGGGGAGGGTGAGGTCGGACATGGCGTACACAGGGGTGTCCTACCAGCAGTGTAGGCTTGGTGGAAGGACGACAAGGCGGCAATCATACCTATGAGGCCCGAGTCAGACGTGTGCTGCGCGGTCGCAGCCGCCTCGGAATCCGAGTCGGCAACGGAATAATGATTCAGCGAGCAACTCACGAGCTTCGTAGCGTCACACGAGGATGGTTGATAACTCCGCACTGCTGCTGATGCTATGAGCTTTCAACACCGAGGTCGCTTATGCATGGGTTTAGCTGTTACAATCGACCCGCTTCACTTTGACAATGCGGCCACTAGAGCAGGTGTCAGCGCTGCGTCGATCGCACGATCATCTGGGACGGACCGCTCTCAGCCTTTAACGAACCGTAGGAGGTCAGTAAGCTTCAATGATCACTATTGATGATCACAAATACTCACGAATCAATGCAAAGGAACGCTGGTTTTCTTGGGAAGCAGCCTTGCAGCCGAGAATCAGCGCGGGGAGAGAACAAGCAAATTGATGGCTGTCGTAGCTATTTCCTCAAGGGAAGCGTTCCGGTGTGCTCTGTATACGCGGGAGCGACGTACGGGTGGCCGGGTCTGCTTTATATGCAGGTTTCCCCCTGCAAACCGTCAAAGTCGACGACTCGACGGAACCCTCTCTACTTATCGGAGTCGCAATGTTGAGATGATGGCCGGCTTACCTTTATGTGCTCTGATTGGTGGAGTTACGGAGGTGCGCTCACTTTGTTCAATCTCAGCTGTGGCCGCACCACACCGCCCGCGTTGACTGAGAGGCGCAACTTCGAAGCCTCCGATACTATCTGACTCCAGCCAGACCGCAGTTATGTGCAGACAGAACCAAACCCTCTCCGACAGATCCCCGAGCGCTCGCGCAGGATAGGACGGAAGGTAATTAGCGCACATATTCAGGGGCACTCACTGGCAGATCGATGGGCCGTTGCCTTTCCAGTCTGCTCATGGGGCATGCGGGGCTGGAGGCACTACCCCGTAAAGAAGTTTAAAAGCCCCTCGACCGACAGACGAGCTCTGTCAGGAGTCTTCGCTTCGTAACGCGCTACAGCATGAAGGAAGAGGCGAAGCATGCTGAGAGCACAAGCGCTGGGAGTACCATCAGGGCGCTTGCTGTTCGACTTCGCCAAAAGTGGCAACGCACTGGAAGCTGAAACGCACCTCCGACGCCGTACCTCCGATTCGTACCGTTCTCAAAACTCAAACCTCAGGGCCCACCCGCACCGCCAGCCATAGCTATCACGTCTCTTGATATCACAGAGTGTCAAAAATTGCAGCGTTAGCTATGGAGAATGACACTACACCACGAAGAATATGTTATGTTGTCTCGAACGACCTCGTGAAGGTAGAGTCCAAACCACATTCGGCGGTTTAAGATTTATTCGCGTCATGCTGATACACAAGAACATATCCTTGTTTCCAGGCCTCGTCTCTGCTGCCTTCAAATAAGAACAGATCATTACTTGTGCATACATTGACGAAAGCGTATGGATTGTTGTCACCACCTGCTACCGGCAGTGGCGCTATCTTGCAAGTGCTTCGACCTGTCCCTGCAGACCAGAGGGAGCTATCCGCATACCACGACAAAGATTACCTTGAGTTTATTCTCAACAATCAAGGAGCAGCACTCGACGATAATACGAACGCGGAGTACGGACTCGAAGAGGTAAGTCTGGCGACTCCATGACTAAACGAAGCTCAGTTGTTCTACAGGACTGTCCTGCGTTCCCTCACCTGCCGGAATATGTGCGATTAGTGGGCGGGGCGACATTATCAGGTTCGGCATACTCACCTCAACAGTGTTCAAGTTTTTTGCTGATTGACGCCACCACAGCTGCGAAAACCCTCCGCAGCGGCCAAGCAGATGTGGCTATATGCTGGGACGGCGGGAGGTACGGCGCACCTCCAACACTGCGGTGCGACAATGACAGGTTCTGACATACATAGGCACCATGCACAGAAATCTCGCGCCTCAGGATTCTGCTACGTTGCCGACTGTGTCCTCGCCATCCTGACGCTCAAGCGGCCTCTTCCAGCACCAGCAAGTCCTGCCAACTCATCAAAACCTCGTGTAATGTACCTCGACCTCGACTTGCACTTCTCGGACGGCGTCTCTCAGGCCTTCTACCGCGCCTCATCTGGGTCCTCCTCTCCGCAAGTCCTCACATTCTCGATTCACCACGCAGCGCCTGGGTTCTTCCCCATCTCCGAGCTCTCCGGCCTACCTGACCCCTCCAATCCAACCTTCGACCCATTCACGCTTTCTTTGCCTCTGGAGCGCGGCGCCTCGAACGCAACCTTTGCGCGAGTATGGCCGATCATAGATCAAGTGAAGGATGCATTCAGACCTGACTACGTCATCGTACAATGTGGGGTCGACGGGCTTGCGGGAGATCCGTATGCCACCTGGAACTGGTCACTGGGAGGCGGAGACGGCAGCCTAGGGTGGTATATTGACCGAATCTGCCACTGGGGATGCAAGACGCTGCTGCTTGGTGGAGGTAGGACATCCCGTCTCAGAGCCCCCATCCTCCCGACGCTCATGTCTCGCACATAGGCGGATATAACTCGCCAAACGTCGCGCGCGCATGGACTTACTTCACCTCTATTGCGGTAAGCCTACTGTTCACGTCAAGGAACGCTGAGTTGATGATTCCTTTGCCTTGCAGCTCGAGCGACCTCTTTCTCTAGAGGCTGACATACCTGACCACGCGGCCTTCCCGCTCTACGCGCCTTCATTCACCCTTGACGTACCTCCCGGCAACATCCAAGACCAGAACACACCGAAGTACTTACAACACGTCGAGCACGTGTTCGCAGAAGTCACAGAGATCATTCGCCACAGAGTAGGAGCTACAGGCTCTCAATCATAGTGTTGCGCGCGGTAGTTAGAGCCGCTGTGGGTTCCAACACACTGTCGCAGCCTCTCGTGCATTCGTCGAAATCGTAACATTCAACCTCTAAGTATAGAATACAGAAACTGGTACACTGTGACTGTGCAGAAGCACATACAAAACATCGTGGTCGTCAACACTCGATGCCTCACTAGTCTGTCGAAGCACATCTATCCACCGACAGGCCCGCGGGGTTGCCCCACCTGCACATATAACACCAACGTCAGTCAATCTCATCCGCAGCCCAGAGCAAACATCCAGACACGCACCAGTTCGGGAAGTCGACCGCGTTCCCGCTCGCGCCGAACACGGCGAAGCTGAGGATGAACAGGATGACCTGGCTCCCGCCGTCGAGCGCCGCGCTCGTGAGGTAGTTGTACTTCTTGAACCACTTCGGGCGGCGCGAGCGCGCCCACACCTGCGACGCGAAGCCGAGCACGAGGCACGACCACCACTGGCCGTTGACCGAGTACGGCAGGTAGCCGACGTAGAGCGCGACGATCGGCGTGATCACGTACTCGGCCGCGCGCCCCACGAGCGAGCCGCGCGGGGAGAACTTGTGCACGAGCCAGAAGGGGATCGGGAAGAGCAGGCCGATGAAGATCGCGAAGGCGACGAGGTAGTAGGGCTTGCCGTACGCGAAGAGCTCCTTGCCCAGCGCGCCCATCGCGACCGAGGACGAGTTGTAGCCCTGGATGATCCAGCCGCTCCACTGTGCAGAGGTCCGGTTAGCATGGTCGTGGTACTACGCGTGAGATAAACGTACGACGCGCGTGCCGATGGGGTCAACGAGGGCCGCGCGGTTGTTGTTGACGATGCTGATCATCACTGCACAACAATTAGTCTTCGACGAGCATGTAAGGCTAGGCCGCTACTCACTGGTGTAGTTGAAGATAGAACCAATGATCGAGCCGGCCATCTGCGCGGCGAACGTCGCGCGAGGAGGGATCTTGGTGTACTGACCGAGCTTGAGATCTTGCAACATCCCGAGCGTCTGGTACGCGGTACTGTTCCCGTACAGGTTGACGTACATGACAGCACTGAGGATACGTGATGAGACTCGTCGGGTAGTTTTAGTACATTGCACGAAGGGCACATACACAGGCTTGCCGGGGTGCACGAACGCAGCCAGGATGTTCATCGCGTACTTGATCTCGATCTTGAAGCCGGTCGTGGCAGCAACTGCAGATGCAAACCGTCAATGCTTTGTCGACAATAAGCCGCACAAACAGACGTACTGAAGCCGATGCAGATGGCGATAACGCAGCTGATGACAGTGAAGAGGATGATGCTCCAAGCGGGCAGCAGCCATTCACCGTGGCTGTACTACAAGCAAGCGGGAGAATTAGAGAACTGATGTGCAGTCGTTGAGAGGACAATGACGTACGCTGCAGCCGATACCAACAGCGAGGGATCCGGCAAAGAGCGTGAGGTACCACCACTGGGGCACTTCCCTGTACTTCTTCATCTCTGCACGCACAACAGAGTTAGCACGCAAGCATAAATAATCTGCGGCAGGAGGCACTCACCCTGGTAGTGAGGATCGTCGATGTCCTGGTCCGACTGCAAGAAACGCATGCCACCAAACGCCCTTTTCAGGTCCGGCCAGTGCCACAGCAGGACGTGCACGATCGCGGCGCCCAGGCTGAAGTTGTAGCACATCTGCGAGATCACGTAGGTCGTGGTGTACCGCGGGAGGCCGATCGCGCTGAGCTTGGAGTGGTCGACGTTGTTATCGGGCGTGAGGATCGCGGTCTGGTTGTAGGTCTCCCCGTCGGAATTGAAGAGCGACTGCGACATCCACGCGAGGTTGCGCCCGTCGAACGCGTTGTTGTAGTAAGCGAGCGTGAGGACCAGGTAGCCGATAGCCATGCCCATGTACGAGTTGATCTCTGTGCGAAGGCGAGGAGAGAGGATAAGCACTCGCTGTTAACATGGTGGGTATGCGGACGTACGTGTGCGCCAGGGCCACACCAGGGGGTATCCCTGCGTGATGAGCGTCCAGCTCGTGCCGAAGCTGAACAACCCGATGCCTTCGTTGCTAGAGCCAGCGCCGAAGAGGTTCCTGACAAACGTGTGACGGCCGTTGTCCGCGAGACAGACGATGGAGATGGCGGTGAGCAGTGGGAAGGGGTACTGCGGAATCCTGACGTGACAAGAAGATCAGCGGACGACGCTCTCTCATCAGGACGCGGACATATACCATTCCCAGCAGAAGATTGCCGCAAACACGATCCAGAAGTAGCGGCTAAACCGTGCGGAACGTCAATAATGGTCGTGGTGAGGACGGATCGGCAAACGTACCGCTTCTTGTGGTTGAGCACTCCTCCGAAGTGCAGACTCTGCAGCAGGTTGACGACGGAGATGTAGCTGGGGTAGAACGCGCTATGAAGGTCGGGTGGGTTAGTATGTGATGCTCTCCAGTCTATTCGTGCACTCACTATGTCGGGTACACCAAGAAAGTACGAACTGAATTGGACGGTGAGCGTCATGACCCATGTCGGAAGCAGATGATACTCACGCAGGCCAGCAATGCCGTAGCCAATCATCTGACTGGCGAAGATCTGGAAGATGGCCACCGCTGCGTTGAGCTTCAAGTTGTAGAACAGGTCTGATGATCTCGTGGTTAGGCCTCGCTGCGTGGCAAGCATCAGGGTAACACTCACCAAGGGCAGCGATGATCTCCATGGCCACCGCAACAGTGGAGGCGGTCGAGGACATGATAACGATAGCGGTGTGCTCTAGAAATGGGAAGTTAGGCACGTGAATTGCGCATTTTGACAACTGCATACCCTTGATGTTGAATGGCCCCGGGTTCAAGTACCGCCAAAATCCCGTGTGGGGCATGATGCCTAGTAGGTACGAGACGGTGAGCACATGCCAGCCATAATTGTGGAGGACACATACTGTGCATGGCAGTCCCCAGCACGTACGCAATGATGAGGCAGAAGAGCTGCGACACCGAAGCATTCTATACGGAGCCGAGGTCAGAGCTCCGGGCTTAGATATAGACGACGGATAGCATACCTGCGGCTTGAAGGTGTAGATCGTCGAGAGCACCGACGTGAACGCGGACAGGCCAACACCCAAGAAGACTGTCCGGAATGTGAACACCGGGAGTTCAGGGTCGTCCTGCGCCGAAATGACCTGGAAGCAGCCAAACCCCGAATCAGTTACGCTGAATGCTGCTACGACATGCAACGGTACTCACCTCGAGCGCGACGTCTTCGTCCTTCTGAATGATCTCGGAGCCGACATCCTCGTCTATGACGGAGTGGGACTCGACGTCGACCTTCTTCTCGTCCGACAAACTATCCTTGACGTCCTTCTCGGAGAAGCTCAGGCTGTCCGAGTGCGGCAGCTCCGGGGCCGCCACGGCGGCTGCGTTGTGCTGAGACATCATCGTACTGAGGACCGCGCGAGTGCCAAAGACGTGGAGCTCGGGGGCGAGAGGAGGGGGAGGGGTGATGCCACTGGCAGCGAAGTCGGGTGACCAGGACTCGCGTGCGGTACGCCTGACCTTTCTCGTGTTCTAGCCGCGCATCTTTATATCGGGCTGCATAGGCACACCGTGCTCGGAGCGGGCGCTCAAAGGAAGGAGGGAGGAGGGCCGCTATCTCTATGCGAAGTTCGACAGAGCGATAAGGGCGTTCGCGTCGCTGTTTGAAAGATTAGCAGCGGCATGGGGTCTGCCCAAGCACTAAGATCTAGAGATGGACCATATCAGATACGTGATGGCTGTGAGAACAACACCTTGGTCGCTCACCGGAGACTGGTCACATCTAGTCTGTTCTACCCAGAGGCTCGTGCAAGGAGGAAATGAGAAGTGTCCATACCTCCGCACAGTGAGCGCCTAAAGTTATGGGTGGACGTGTACGCACGATATGACATCTGCAAGGTCAGCTATTCGCCCGTCCGTAATCTGCAGCTCGACTGCCGATCTGGAGTTGAGACCAGAGCACCACAGGACCCGCCAAGCCAGGCAAGTGCCTGCATTCCAGATCGCGCAACAACCAAATATACCGCCAAAATCTTCTGCGCCATTATCGCCTGCCCGATATACGATGTACGATACACGATACACTTCCCTTATCGCCGGTGCTCTGCAGGAGGCGGCCCGCCGCCTCGTATCCGCAAGGCGAGCACACCGAGCAGACTCGCAGCCGCGCATCGCATGGCCGCGCCTGCCCCTGTCAGGCGCCCCGCCATCTAGATGGAATCGCCTATATCCGAGGTCTAAGCGATAGCGCCGTGCGGTGCAACGGTGCCTGCGAGTCATGGCTGATCTTCGCGCTGGGCGAGTCAAGTTCTCGACGCTGCTTTCTTGCGCTTCTTGCGTGCAGACGTCACGGCCTTCGGCGTGCGAGCGACGTCCGCAGGGGCGCGTCTCGCACGCTGGCGAGCCGCCTTCCGCAAGCGTGGAGCTGGTTCTGGGCGCGCTGGTCCGTCCGGAGCGTACTGTACAGTTACGAGCACCGACACAGGCCCCGCCACCTACATGGCAGCACAAAGAGAGAAAGAAAATGAGCCCTCAGTGGTGGTTACCACAGACAACAAACGCCCACTCACCGCTGTCTCCAAGGCCAGGCGCTGTTGTTCCAGCTGATGGTACGCCGCCCAGGAGCAGTATGGGCAAAGGGCGTGGACAACCAGTGCACACGCTACGTATCGAGGAGCTAGGCCAAACCTGCACGGTTCGAAGGCGCAGTCTGGATCGAGCCCCGAATGCGCGTTCGACGGAGGGGCGCAGGGGTAGCGCCGCTGGATGGAAGGAAACCCGCAGATGTGGCCACAAGTGAGCCACTGGACGACCGGTACCTCGAAGAGACACATGTCCGGTCGGCGGTTCGAACTCAAAGACCAGGTGTGGCAGAAGAGGGCGCGGAGCGTCTGACTAAAAACGCTGGCAGGCCAAAGACACATTGTGTTACGGTAGCACTGCGGGGCAAAGGAGACAAACGGCGCGTGTTTTGCCCAACACGTGTGTCCAAGAGTTGTGAATTAGTATATTCAAGTAAGGCGTACCGCAGTTCACAAAAAGTCCACCCCGATTCCCACCTGGAAACCCTTTCGGGAGCCGTCGCTCTTGCTCGCAACCAGGGGCACGCCGAAGTTGAGCTCGACCCTGACGGGGTCGAGTTTGTAGACGAGGCCGACCCCGGCAGAGATAGACGGCTTCGATATGCTCGCGGTGACGCTATCAATGAGAGGTCGTGCTGCATAAGCCACAGTCAGCTACGTGCGTCTGAAACGAGCCGTCGAGCGGACTGCGATACTCACTCTTATCGACGTTGTCGAGGCGGCCGGCGTTCAGGAACAGGTGGGTTTTTACAGGCCAGTGAGGCTTGCGCGGGATATCGGAGATCAGGCTCACGCCCGTCGACCAGTATAGGCTACCGCCTAACGAGTCCGCTGTGGAACAGACATGAGCTCATAGTACTGCCGTACGATAGGCAGCCACTTACCACCGTCATGAGGCCCCATGCCGTTCATCCTAAACATGCGCACGCTGACAGGCCCGCCGAGCTGGAACCGATCGGAGAAGAAGGACTTATTACCAAGATTCCATAGCAGACCTGTCCGTGCAGCGAACGACACGGTCTGCAGCATATTGTCAGCAAACGCTGACATACGAGTTAGAGCAAGTCACGCACCAGGCCTGGGAACAGAGATCGGGCGAATTGGCCGTGCGCTTCCGTCTTGTAGAAGGAAGCGTCACCGCCGAGACCAGCGAACTCTTGGAAGAGCTTCGCGTAGGATCCGCGCGTGCCCAAGAGTCGGTCGTCGCGGGTGTCGCGGGTCCAGGAATGGTAAAGCGACGACTTTACGGATTGGCCCGCAGCTTCCCTCATGCTGCATGCGTAATGTAAGTATACGCCAAGTTCGTCAGTGCAGGGTTCACGTACCTGATAGAAGCGGAGGGCGTGAGATTGCCAATATGCCTCAGCACGGCTTCATAGCCAATCTCGTGAGCACCGCGGCTCAAGACGCCATTCTGCGCAGCGGAGTATCATCAGCCAACCGACGCGCGACGTGAGAAAGCAAGCTGACCTAGCTCACCCTGACGACTGCTCGGAGGCCACGAACACCTTCGGAGCTACTCGCAAAGCTGGAGTTATCCCGTTCCATCCCGAATACTGAGAGCTCCCCGCGCGTTTTCAGGTTCGACGATAACGGGGCGGACAGGGACGCGTTAAATGACATCCGTGTCTTCGTAGCGAACGCGACGTTCGCTTCGAACGTCTCCGCACCACCGAACGCGTTCCGGACGCGCGCAGTCGCGCTCTGAAGATGTTCAGCCCATGGACAGGCAACAGCAAGGAGAGTATACGCACCGCTCCGCCTTCATTGTTTCCGACCTGCGTGCTTGTGTTGAGGAAGTACCGTCCCTTCTCCTTGGTCAGGAACACGACGTCCACGTCTTCGGGATGTGCGAGCGCGTCGCGGCTACGGTCGATGACGGCCTCGACGTTGGTGAACAGATCCGTCTCTTCCAGCAAGCTCTTGATTTCCTTCGTCTTTCGCAGCACAGATTCGAGCGTGGCACTCCTCTCGTCCGGTGCCTGCAGAACCGGGTCTATGATGGACGCGAGGAACGACTCCCGTGTGCGAGGAGCGCCACGGACGCGTACAGACGCGATGTGCAGAGGGGTGGTGAGGTTTTCGTTGACCTATCATACGATTCAGTACCAGTCACAAGGACATGCGCATGCAGTGCACAAGTACACCAGCATACATCGAGATGTACTCACCAGTTCGGAGAGCTGTCCGAGCGCAGACTCATACTGGCCACGCAGCTTCCGGAGCTTGCGTTCCTCCCACCATATCCGGTATTTCTCCAAGTCAGCGGGGTCGGGTTCCCGCTCGCGAGGCGACGCCGTGCTCTGCAGTGGGGGCTGTAGTGGGGGAGCCTGGGGCTCCAGGTCGGCCATGGATGTGCGCAACGAAAGAGGGATGCTCCGGTCACGCTCGTTGGCGGCGGCTGTTGGCGGCTATTCGGGGGCTTACCTCCGATTTGTTACCAGGTAAGCCTGAGTAAGTAAACGGACTCTAATCTCCTTTACCAGCTCAGGGACACCGGATCTAAGGGCCGCATAGCCGGGGATAAAATGAATGACGCCAAGTAATGAGTTTGGCGCTCGGTACTCTTCTTGCAATCTGCCCTGACGCTCGGACGGAGGCTCGGTGGGCGACAGAGTCGGACGACAGACGACAGAACGCACGTTGAGCTTGAACGCTACCTACGATGTCGTCCACGTACGTGCACTACTCCACGCCCTCGTCCTTGCCCTCCGACTACGCCCTCCTCTCTCGCTACGCAGCGGCACACGACCTGAACGCCGATCCCTCGTCCCAGGAAGCCGGCCCCTCAGGCTCGACCGAAGTCGAAGACAGCGATACTGACGAGCCAGAAGGCATCGACGTGCACCCTCGCACCAAGAAGCCGCGACGACTGAGCTTTCCTACCTCGTATATCACACCCATAAACCCCACCATGGGCCCTCTTCCGAACAAATCGGGCCACCGCTCGGGGCCAAAACAGATAGACCCGACGGAGAATACCCCCCTTCTGGCACCCCTTGTGCCTCGTATACGAGAGGAGTACGACGAAGAAGACGTGATAGAGCCTCCGAACCTTCTGAAGATGTTCAAAGAGGAAGCGGCGGTCCTCACGAAGTACACGGTTCCTGTCTTCTTGTACGTCACTTACACTCTGCTACGGGGTGAGAGCGCATTCTTACGCTTCTGACAGGACACATCTGTTTGAGTACTCCTTAGTGATTGCTTCCGTAATCTCCATTGGACATCTATCTACCACCGCCCTCGCCGCATCTACCTTGGGTTCCATGACCGCGAGTGTTTCGGGGTTCAGTATCATCCAAGGTTTTGCGAGCACCCTAGATACCATGTTGCCGAGCGCGTGGACTTCCTCCCAACCCAAACTGGTGGGTCTTTGGGCACAACGGATGGGTACGTCTTGCATTGCCTGTCTTGTGCAAGGAACGCCTCCTGACTGGATCGTACAGTTGTGGTGATGGCCGCCGCGTTAGTGGTGCGTATCTTCCTAGGATCATGCACGCAGAGTCGGCTGACGCGGATACCAGCCAATCTTGATGATCTGGTTCAGCTCAGAGAGTATCCTACTCTTCCTGAAGCAGGAGCCAGAGGTCGCGCGCCTCGCGGCAGTATACCTGAAATGGTCCGCAATGGGCCTCCCTGCATATGCATTCAACTCCATATCTCGGTAAGTAGCGTACAAAATCCTATGTTTGGCGCTTTGACTGACGCCAAGTATGTAGACGGTACTTCCAGTCACAGGGTTCGTGAAATAGTGACTTGTACCCCAAGGTTCTCGCTCAACCGAGACTCCTGCAGGTCTATTCACAGTCCCGACGCGCATCATTCTTGGAGTGGCGCCCATCAACGCCGTACTCAACTATATTCTTGGTACGTTTCCCTGTTAACCTTCTGCCAGCCAATGAAGTAACCTCCCATTCTAGTCTGGGGCCCTGAGCCGGTCCGCCTTGGCTTCATCGGCGCACCCATCGCGACAGCAATATCTTTTAACCTCATCTCAATTATGTCGATTATCTACGGCGTGTTCTTCGTGCCCAAGACGGCGTGGCATCCGCTCACGATGCGGTGCTTCACGAGCCTCGGTGTACTCGTGCAGCTCGGACTGTCTGGTGTTGGGCAGGTCGCGAGCGAGTGGTGGTCTTGGGAGCTTGTCGGCCGTGAGTGTCTGAATTCCCGGGGCGTATGCATATAGGCTGACTGTATATCTGGTACAATAGTTGCGGCTAGCCAGTGCGTATACCGCTCCTGCAAAAGCGGAGCATTGAGAGGCTCATCACCCATGCGTTTGCAGGCTAGGACCTACCGCCCTCGCGACGCAGTCCGTACTGCTCGTCTCGGCATCGACGACATATCAGGCGCCCTTCGCGTTGAGCGTGGCGTCTTCTGTCCGGTACGTATTTTTGCCCTGTGCGTTGGTGGTCTCGCATGCTTACTCCGCCTAGCATTGGAAATCTGCTCGGTGAAGAGAATGCGAAGCGCGCAGCCGTTGCATCGAAGTGCTCGATCTTGATGTCTCTTGTTATCAGCGCTGTCTGGAGGTTGGTACTTCCATACTACCGCCTCCATGTACCACATCGCTCACCCATATGCTACAGCACAATGTTCATGGTGTTCCGCCACTCGTGGGCGCACCTATTCAACGACGACCCTGGTAAGACATGCAGCATAACCTCTCCCGCATCTGTCATCTGACACCTCGTCACAGCTGTCGTTTCCCTCGTCGCCTCCATCCTCCCGCTCGTCGCGCTCTTCCAAGTGTTCGACGGCCTGAGCGCGATCACCGCCGGCGTCCTGCGCGCCGTCGGCAAGCAGTTCACCGGCGCGCTCCTGAACCTGAGCGCGTACTACGTCGTCGGCATCCCCTTCGGGATCTGGCTCGCGTTCTGGCGCGGGATGGAGCTGCACGGGCTGTGGATCGGGCTCACCGTGTCGCTCGTGTACTGCGCGGCGGTCGGCGTGCTGCTGTGCTTCAGCACGGACTGGGAGCGCCAGGTGGAGAAGGTGCGCGTGCGGCTCGCGGCGGACAGCAAGGCCAACGGCGGGGACGTGGAGAGGCACTAGCGCACGGTGCGCACCCTGAAAATTGGGATCTATTGGAACATCTTGGGACATTCATAGACAGCCAAACGAATATTTTGGAGAATGCAAGAACAGAGATAGGTGCTGCATGTAGCAATCCATCGAAATCAGTCTGAGTTCCAGCATGACCTCAGCCACCGACGCGACGCGTCGCGTCGCGTTTATTTAACAGGCGCCCAAAGAGGGCGTACCCAATCGAGCGCTTGCACTACCGCGTGCGCGCACTGGCAGTTTCCTCCCGGACCACCACCATCTCTCCGGATCCAAGTCAATTTGCTCTCAGTTGCGAGGACTGTGGGAACGGGCGGCATCAACAGTACAACGTGCTAAGGCAGTTCTGGGGGGAGCATACTGGCCTGGTGCGGAACTGACGGTCGACCGTCCTGAGAATGTCACCAGTGCGGCCATGCTTGAACGGCCAGAGAAACTGGCTCGCTCAACTGTAGGTGAGTGTCATTCCGTCTTCAAATCTTTGACCAATGCTTAACAATGTGCATACAGAAGCCATGAGACCGGTGAACGACCGGCGACTATGTGTATGATGGTGTCTGCGTGTCATCGCCGCCGGGAACCATAATTGGACCATGCGAATCGGATTCTCGTATGGCCGCTGCTATCCTCCTCTCCAGGTGGATATCACGGGTAGCCGAGGTATATCTCGGCCGATGCACTCGACCGCTCTCACGTCCTCCGGCCAGGGTCCGTTCGTCACTTCAATAGACGAACGGAACACGAGCATCTTAGCCATTGAATGGCGAGGTCGCGGGCTGCGCCTCTCCGCAATGACCCGCTGCGTCGACAGGCAAGTGCTCGACATATCATCGATGGAAGCCGGCTGAACGTTGAGCCTCTTGTTTGTCCTATAGCGGAATGCACGTAGCGCACTAATTCCCTCCACACACCTTCCTTGGGGCTCTCACGGACGGGAACTTGAGAATTTCAGGGGCAGATTGTGAGCAAATCCTTCTGGATGAAGCCTATGGGACTGCATGGAGACCCCGAGAAGGCAGATCGCCGGCGGCAACAAATGCATTGTATACGTACTTCCGCGGGCCCGTTCTACCGCATATAGGCGCATCGAACAGCTGCCCTGACGGAACCACAAGTGCAGTCGTATTGAACGTGCTGTCCAGATCACCAGCGTCCCGGCGGAAAGGTTGCCACATTTCCCCGTATGTAAGCTTCAGTCAATCCATGATGAGTCGTAACCGCGGTCTGACCTGTGTTCTTTCTGATAGCGTAGCAATTCCACCCGGCCGCAGGCCGCTTCAGTAGGGTTTACCGGGTTGCTGCTACGTTGCCACCCGCAGTATAGACGTATCTTTAGCAAGGGCCAGGGACAATGAACTGTAAACCACCTTCGGACATCTATCACCACACCTCCCGTTCTCTGGACCCGCTTGAACGTCTACGTGCCAAGACGGGTAGTGGTTAGTCACGCTCTGCGCAACGCGGGAGGCCTTGTTTTCATTCCGCATCTGGGCGTGGGAGCATCTGCGAGCATGAGGCATGTGTCGTCCCTTCAATGCATTCGCGGAACCCATGGGCTAACACACCGCCTCTCCAGCAGCCGATGGCCGCCTCCGTCCGTCTGTAGACTGTTCTGCATCAAAGTGCTGCGCCTCAGGAGCGCTCTGTGGACAACGTTCGCTTGCACATCATCACGCACGCGTTCGGCCGAGTCTAAACCGCGGGGGGATGCGCATCTGACAGCGATCCTGCAGGCGACCGCGGCGAATCACGATCATGTGATGCCTGAGAACGCGGGCCACAGCGACTCGCATCGTGTACGAAGAAGCATTCCCGTGGGGAGACCGGTGACATTTTGAGCACATTCGCATTCGAAACGCTCACAGGGTCTCCCAGGCGCTGCGCTAGCCGTATAGATAGGGCGGCGCGGAGGCCCTCCCCAGTCCCTCACCTCCACGTCCCCCACGGCCGCTGCGCGACAGGCAGACGCATCACCTCGACCCGCTTGACCGCCCTGACGAGCGCCGACGGTACACCGCCACCATGTCATTGAAGGACGCGAAGCACGACGCGACGAACAGCCTGGAGGAGGTCGACGAGAAGGACAAGGCGTCCTCGAACGCCGGGTCCGACTTCAACGTCTACGAGTACCATGAGCACAACGCCGGTCGCCTGGTCGTGGACCCCGAGTGAGCGCTGTCGGTGTCAAGCGGTGATTTACGTGTTGACAGCTTCCTTCAGAGAAGCGAAGATCGAGTTTGGCGAGAAGGTTGCGAGCAAGCTGAAACTCTCCCCGGACGGGACGAAGGTGCTCTGGCCTCAGCCCACGGACAACCCTGAGGACCCGCAGAACGTATGTGTCTTTGCATCAATGGGCAGGCCACGGCGCGCACTAAAGATACCTCCAGTGGTCGGACTTCCGCAAAAACCTGCAGCTGTTCATTGTCACTTTGGCCGCCATCGTGCCCGACTTCGATTCTGGTATCGGTATGTGCTCGCTACTGTCGGGAAATGTCTTTCAGCGATTCATGGAAATCTCGCAGGTATCGCGGACATATTTGCGCTTGCGACCCAATACAACACTACGACCGGAGAGATCAACAACTTGACGTCAAAGTACGTACCTCAGGGTGCCCTCGCCGTTGTCCTACGCTCACTCCTGTTGTTTTTTCCAGCTGGAGTATCTTCTTGCTCGGTAAGAGACTCAGCCGTAGCATTTCTCCTGCACATACTGATAGCTTTTGGTCTAGGATGGGGTGGTATCTTCGCTGTGATGCTCATGAGGAAGCTCGGCCGTCTGCCTGTCCTGTTCTGGTCTCAAGTCCTTGCGCTCGGTTTCCTGGTCGGCTGCACATTCGCGCCTAACCTGAAGACTTTCACTGGTAAGTGCAACCGAAAGGCTTGTAGATGTTTCGCGACCTAACAGTTGGGCCTTGCAGCCATGAGATGCTTGACAGCATTCTTCGCGTACGTCGACTTTTCCGGGCCTCCTAGCACTTCTTGCTGACGCGTCCGACTGCCTATAGGACCTGCCCGCAGGTGACAGTACGTATCATGACCGTTCTTCTGCACATCTGCGGCCTCATCAAGGCTTTCAGGGTCTTTACATTGTTACCGATCTGTTCCCGTTCCACCTCCAAGCACGGAAGGTTAGTACCCCTACGAAGTGTCAAAATCGTTCAACTAAAACTCATCATAACCTCCTTTTTCATAGCTCAACCTCTGGACAATGGGCTTCATCATCTCGCCATTCCTGTCGCCGTTCATGATGGGCTTCATCGTCGCTCGCATCAAGTATGTTCTTGTGGTAATCTGGAGTCTGAATCCTCCTGACGGTTATCGTAGCTGGCGCTGGACATACGGCATCGGCTCGATCTACGGCGCGATCGTTGTCGCTCTCATCGCGTTCTTGGGTGAAGAGACGTGCGCATTCCTCCTCTGTCGCTTTCAGGATATCATCCTCACAGTCCTGTAGCATGTTCGACCGCAAGCTCCCGAACCCGCGCCCTATCCCAGTCCCGGCTTCGCGTCTCCGCTACCGCCTCGAGACGCTGTTTGGCGTTACCGGGCTGCGCATGGCCAAGTACCGGGACAGCTGGAACGAGGCGATCTGGGCGTGCTTCAACGTGGTCTGGCGCCCGCACCTCCTTGCCGTTCTCGTCTTCGAGGTATGCTATACGCTCGTGCCGTCCTTGGAGCAACGCTCATGCAGCGCTCCTAGGGTATCCTCTTCGGCTTCAGCATCGGTATCAACGTGAGTCAGAACCGCTTCGGTCACGTTCTCGCCGTTATTGACCATAATCCTCTTTGGGCATAGACCACGAACGCCGTGTTCCTTGGCACACCGCAGGAGGCTGGTGGATATGGCTTCAGCCAGTTCGGCATCGCCGGTGCATATGGGACGCCCATCGTACGCGCATCTGTTGCTACTTAAGAAAGACACTGCCTAACTAAACTATCCCCTAGGTCGCTGTCTTCGTCGGAGAGATCCTCGGCCGTTACTTCAACGACTGGGTCATGAACTTCTCTATTCGTCGGAACAACGGTGTCTTCGTGGCCGAGACTCGTCTCTGGTGCGTCCTCTCTCAATGTAATCTCATGCATCGCTGATGTTAGGATCTGTGCCGTAGGACTTGTTACGTCGCCACGCCGCTTTATGTCGTCGGCTTCGTCCTCCTCGGTGCCTCGTTCCAGAAGCACCTGAGCGTCGGCGCCCTCGTCATGGGCTGGGGTATCGCTGAGGTGGCCGTCATGGTCAACACTGTCGCCATCTGTACGTCTTTCCCTTTCCCCTTCCTATCTCAACCGGCAGCTGACGCCCACAACAGACGCATACTGCAACGACTGCTTCCCGCGCAGGCAGGGCGAGATCTCCGCACTCATCAACCTGGCGCGTACGCTCGGCGGCTTCAGTGTCGCGTACTTCCAGGTCCCGTGGGCGACGAAGAACGGCGCGCTCCAGACGTTCGGCGTCGAGGCCGCGATCGTCGTCGGGCTGTTCATCCTCATCGTTCCCATGCTGCAGCTTAAGGGTGGTCTTCTCCGGGTAAGTGCTCTGCGCCATCAAATCTTTGGTATGATGCTGACCAGTTCGTGGGTGTGTAGGAGCGTTACTCGTTGTAGGGTCTGTCTATTTATGAGAGTCTTTTACGATCTGGGTCGACGAAGTAATGGGATGATTGTACATATATTGATTGACACACGCATGGCATCTCCCATATATCTCTATGAGACGTCACCGCAGCCTCGTGCACCACAGACAGAGTCACACCCAACGCTGCTCGTTAATGTACGCCCCAGGAGAACTTCGCACATGGTTGCTGAAGCAGGGCATACGAATAGATCGAGAATCCACTGATACAAGTACACAATGCGACATGCAATAGCAACATGCGGTATACCAAAACAGAGCATACAAGAAAGCCAACAAGCCATAGTGATCAGACCCCCATCGGCCTCGCAGTCGTGCCAATCCTGGTATTCCTCCTCGACGCCTTTCCACCCCCCGGCTTCTCCATCGCGGACTTCAAGGCGCGGATGGTAGACACGATCTCCGCTGCTCCCAGTAAGAACCGCTGCAACTCGCTATACAAAGCGCGGACAAAGAGACGTACCGGCCAACTTCGGGCTCTCGGCTTCAAACTCGTAGCGCTTGTTGCGCTCGGCGCCGCTGTGGACGATCAGTTTGAACGTCGCGCTGTTCTTGTTCGACTGCGAGCACGTCACGACGCTCTTTAGGTGGTAGGACGAGGTCTTGCCGCTGTCGAAGACGTGCTTCGCTTTCGTGACGGTGGGGATGATCTGCACGCGACGTGGTTCACAAGGAGAGCTCCGAACGAGGAAGTGAGACTCACATGGATATAACCTCCGTCGATGGCTAGAACGCGGGCGCTGCGTGCCACCAACATAGGCACTTTGCGGTACACGGTGTATTTCTGCGACGTGTGCGTGAGACGGGCGTCAGAAAACCGACTGTCAGGAGGCCTCTCACCCTATAGGCATTCATGAATTCGAACATCTGGCTCAGGGACTGTTCCTGAGTGGAGACGTCCGTGGTGAATATGGACGCTGTGCAGAACCGTCAGCCTCAGTTTGACTTCGGAGACGATGCTGACGCACCATTGGGATCTGTAGTGCCCTTTCGTTCCCGGACCTCCACGCCGTATTCCCTGAGCATGTTCTTCTTCATGAGGAGCAGCTCGCGTTTGCCCTGCAGACTCCGCACGGTGCGGTCGAGGGGTATGTTCATCTTCATATCCCCGACCTCCACCACCAGCGCGTAATCTTTCGGGTCGTTGAGCTTGCGCTTCGTGCACACGGCGTCGAGAACCTCCGCCATGTACATTCCACCAGACCTGAAATATCGCATATACGGAGTCAGTTGGGTATATGGTCGCAATTACAGATGGCACCCACGCTTGGATTGTCGTGGAGACATGGCCGGGCTCGTCGGCAGCGCTGGCGATGCGGATGCGGAGGAATAACGGCGGGCCATGGCTCGACGACGGGCCCAGTGAGCTTGGGAACATGCCGATGGACGATCCGAGCGAGCCCAGCATGGCGCTCGTGCCAAGCAGTGTATCTGCAGGCGGGTTGAGGGTGGCCGTGTTGTTGTTGGAGGGCGCGTTGAGGAGCCCGGTCGATTTCTTCTTGACCACGACGCGCGATATGCGGCGCTGGATCTTGGATTCGAGGATCTTGTTCTGCTGCACTGCAAGACATCCGTGCTGTCAGACCGCCATTCATCATCGGCACGATCTAATGACTTACTCTGGGACGGAGTAGCCTCCAACACGGCATAAGCGTCGAAGTTGAACTTGGATATCTTCCCAGTCCGATCGGGAGCTGTTGCGCATAATAAGTGAGGAGTTACTAGTAGGACACCACGAACACGTACGGGGGAAGTCTTCGTCGACCTCTCCATCCTCTTCCGCGATCCGCAATATCCAGCCCACAGCAGAACACCTGATCGCCCACTTCGGGTCCTCCTCGCCACTGAGCCCCTCGTCGATCTTCGGCAACCAGCCCTCCTCCCAGTACGTCCACAGCGCATACCCAAGCACCTCTTCGACCGTCGCGTCCTTCCTGACGTTGAGCTCGAGCGCCTGACCCTCTGGCTCGCGCGCCATCGGGAAGAATACGCGCACGATCGTGCTCTCGCTCTCCGCGCGCCCCGAGATCGCGCTGTACAGCTCCGCGAATGGGTTCGAGGACGATGTGTTCGACGTCGCCGCAAGCATCGCCGTCAACGCCGACTTTGCAGGGGCACGAGGAGGGATCGGCTTTCGCTGGAACATCCCTGGGGGAGTCGCAGCCGGTGCCCGGGCAGAGCTCGACTTCTTGGTGGACGAATGGGCGGGTTGTTCGGTCTCGCCGCTGTCTTCGCCGCTCTTTGGCGCGGGCGTGACCATCTCGAACATCTCGTCGATGTTCTGCCCGTCGTCGCGAGACTCTGGGGAGAGTGACGGCCGCTCGCGCTCCTCGGCATGTTGGCCCTCGCTGACTGGGCTTAGACGTGACGCGCGTGCGCTGCTGCTCGGCGGTAGGGAAGACGCTACTATTGATGAACCCGTGGACATCATGGAGTTTGTCCCGGACAGGATGGATGCGCCCTCCGACGCGCTGTCGGAGTGCATGCCCATACCGCGACTCGCGGCAAATTCCCTACAAACTCGTTCAGCATCGCATTTACCGAAGCTCGTAGGAATGTACTCACGGATCGAAGTCGTCATCGTTGATCTCCATGCTGTTGTCGGCCTCCCCGCTCATCTCGAACTCCTCTTCTTCGTCATCGGGAATCACCTCCTCTTCCGAAGATTCGGCTTCCGAGGACGAGGACGAGAGCTCGGGGTTTAAGTTTTGCGCGGGTATCGGCATCCTCGGTGCCATCCCAGGCGGTTGAGCACGGGCATTCAGACGCGCACGCCGTCTTGCCTCCATCTGTTCCGCTCCCCTGAACTTCGGGATGAACACCGGCATCAGACGCGCGCCCTCTTGCGGTAATCCAGGGTTCCCGTTGACGATCCCGTTGCCGTTCTGCTGAGGGGCGGGAGAGGGCGCAACGCTCTCCTTGATGGGCGATCTGGGCCTCTCCGGCTTCGAGGGAGATGATGCTATAGGCGTCGCAGCGATGACCTCCGTGGTAATGGGAGACTCATCGGTGGGCGCGGCACTCCCCTTGGCCTCCCCCTTTGCGGCGGACCGCAGAGACAAGCGGACGGAATTCCGCGGCATCGATGTGCGCTTGCCGTTCACCCGCAGCCCCATTGCGCCCGTGCGCGACGGCCCGAGGATAGTGGTAGTGTACTTGAGGTTCGCCCCGGGGAATCCGGAGTGTCGCCGACGCGTCGAAGGGCCCGACTCGTCGTCACTCGGTGTGGGACTGGTGGGTGCTGCAAGCTCGGGCCATCGCTCGTTGTCCGCGAGGCCGGACGCGACGATGTACGGGTTGGAGTGGTAGGAAGGGTCGAGCGAGATGAGGCGGGGACCGTACGGATCGTCTATCTGACGCAGATAGTTCAACCGCAGGCTATGAATGAGATAGCTGCGAGACGATTGGTATGCGAAGGAGGATAGAGATGGATTGGGGGTGCTCACTCCGTGTCGCTGATGAGAGACATGGCGAGCGGCTTACTGCCGTTGCTCTAACACTCCGTCTGGCTGCTGTCACGGCTCCGATGGAGTCTGCGTTCGTGCAAGATATGTGTATGTTTGTAGGTATGTTCGGAGAATAACGCTTCGCCAGTAAGCACACCGCCAAGTCCAGCGACGGGAGACGGGTCCCGGAGGTCGAGTTAGCCCCAGAGCCAGCCGAAGGCTCAGTCCCGAGTGCGACGACCAGAGATAGTGGGGGTCCTGGCGGTCTCCGAGTTCCAGAGATCAGGAGTGAGAGCACTAGAGTTACAGCGACAAGAGCAAGTGCGAGTTGAGAGCCACTGCCAGTGAGCGGAGGTCCCATGATCGGCGAGCGACTCGCCTGAGCGCAGTCCGACTTTCTCGGAGTAGCGTCTGGATCGGCCATGCATGTCCGTACGTACAAGTGCTGCTCGTATTTCGGGTATATTGCTGCTTGGAGAAGATATCCTACACTATTGGGCACCCTCTAAATTCCAAACCACGGGAAGAGAAATGCTGCTACAGCTACAATACTTCTACCAGCGCGACGACAGCAGTATCTTCCCAGTCACTCCAGAGGTCCGCCGATTCGGTGCAATACAACTTCACGAATATGTCTACCCTCCTGATCCATCTATTATTATACACTTCAGACAATAGAACGAAAGCCAGAAGACGATCAGACGTACCTTCAGCCCGATGATGATATCCTCGTCCAACAATGCGCTCTCGTACTCGTCCGGCACCAATACGCTCGTCTCCATGTACGGCAGCGACGACTCCAGAGGCCCGTCCCACGCAGACGCGTCCGCAATCATCGTCGACCCGAGCACAACCTTCAGGCGCCGATCCGTCGACAACCGTTGAGGTCCCGCTTCCTCGGTGTCGCCATCGGCCTGGACGCGACTCCCGCCAGTCTGCTGCTCGTCCCCGTCCCCGACCGCGCCCGCGCCCCCATCCACCTCCGCTCCCTCCTCTTCAACATCCTCCCAATCCGCTTCCACCTCCCTATCGTCCATCTCCATATTCGTGCTCCACTCGGTGTACCGATCCTCCAAGATATCCTCCCCCGGCAGCGCCCCGACCGGGCTCCCGCTCAGCGAGCGCTCGTGGGTGTACCTCCGGACCGCGAGCTCGTTGAAGTCGTACACGCGTATGCGCCCGTTCGCGCGCACGCGCACGAACCGCTGCCCGCAGGTCGTCGTGATCCAGCGCGTGCCCGCGAGTTCGTCCTGGAACCAGCGCGTCACCGCTGGGCCCCACTCCGCCCACGGGATCCGCACGGGCGGCGGCGCGTCCGCGGACTCGCTCTCGCTCTCTTCGTCGTCGGACCGGGCCCCGAGCCAATGAGCGAGCCGGCGCGGGCGGGCAGGGCGTGCGTGCGCGAATGGGAGATCCTGCGGCTGGACTGTGTCTCCTGCGCTTTCCGGAGTATCTTCGTCTTCATCTGAGTGACCGTTGTCCGTTTGAGACGCCGTCGAAGCCTCGCCCGGCGCAGCGGAGGATGTCTGGGCGTTCTCGCGGCGTTTCAGAGCCTCACGCACGACCTTGAGGAGAGAGGCCCGATGTGCTATCATGGTGTAGACGCGAGTGATGCCCGTGGGCAGGCGGAGATGCATGTGCAGTATCATGACGGCCTTGTCCGGGTCTGAGTAGAACGGCGTGCCTTTGTCGGCGTACGTCGCAGTGGACGGGGGCCCGCGGGGGTTGGGCTCACAGCGGCAGGTCATGCGGAGCACGAGCGCCCCCGGGTTCAGGGAGGGTAGCTCGAGGACGCACGACGTCTTCAGCAGCGGGACGTCTGGGATCCCTGGAGGCATCCTGGTCGATTCGGACCGAACTGCATGATTCAGCTCCGTGGAGAACTGGCAGACCTCAAGAGCGTTTGTGGGGATGATGGGGAGCACGACCGTGTCTGGGGACAACAAGACGAACGAGTTGAACATGGTCGGGTCTGAGTACAGGCGTTTCTGCCCCTTCCATACATTGTCCATCAGCCGACCCTGGTATATATGCGCGCATTCGGGCGGAAGGACGCACCACGAAAGGACTCCCTGACTTCCAATTGTATACGACGAATGTGACAGGATCAGCATTGATGAAGGGGAAGTAGTTGTTGAGGAGGAAACAGAGCGAGTCGCCGGTGATCTCTAGCATGATGCTGCAATGTCCGGGAAGGTAGTGTATGTCCTCGAAATGGATGACAGGCTTCGCAGCGGCAGGATGGGGTTGACCGGTGGAATGCTTGAGAAGGTGGATGTCGATGGATGCGAGCAGTTGAGCTTCATTGAGATATCTGCAGAACCCTAGGTGTAAGCATCACATCTGGCGAAGGGAGCGTGAGGTTGATGCCAGTGAGATAGGATCGTAGACACGACCGAAGGTGCGGGTCCTTCATGATAGTCCGGATGGACGGGACGTGTAGATTTGTGATAAGAATCCAAGTCTTCCTCAAGGCATATGACATTGAGCAGGTTTACATGGCTTTAGTGGGTGAACAAATCACCAAGAGTAACATATCTCCGTCCGGAGGCGTCCGGGAAATATAGCATACTCTTTCCAACCTGCTCGACTTCGGCTGGGGCATCGGACAAGAGCCTGTCAGATGAAATCCTGAGCCAACGGAATGCTCGCATGGAGCCATTGGCGATGGAAATTAACGACTGGCGAAGTGCAATATCAAGGTGGTGCCCGTGTTTGACTAACTGCGTGTTACTGACATACCGATAGGCCATGTCATTGACACGAGGTGTTGGCAAAGTATGCGTCGAATACCTCAATACAGAGCTATTGTCCAGGACGGTACAACGAAAGATCAACTCACGAGTATGTCACGATTGCGATGAGGTCATGCTCCTGGATGGCAAGACCGACGTCGATGACCTGCTTCCCGAGGTCGATATTTGTCCACAGAGAACCTGGTTTTCGTGATTCGCCTTCCCCGAAGGCAGAATGCAAGCGTATGGTATGAACAGCATCCGTCCCAGCATAGGTCTCACCGCTGCGCCGTTCTCCTAGAAGTAGAGTGCCGCCAGTGAGGTCGTATATGCCAGACGGACGATGGCCAAGCGTGAGGGATCGTCTATCCGACATGTCGAGCACCCTCCACGCTTTCTCCTTTGCCTGCAGGATCCGTAGCCGTTCTCCGGGAACCAGGCGTGACGCAGGATTGTCAATCATGCCCGCGACGCGTAGCTCCATGGCGTACTGCAGCGAGGCGTTGGACTTGACGACCTCTTTCCAGCGGAGACATACTTGTTGTAGAGCGAGCAGTTCGTGTAGATCGAGATAGGATGCAAGGAGGACGAGCAGCTCGTCGGGGAGGTCGAGGAGGGACATGGCGCAGTCTGAGTTGTGGCGGCGTCAGGGTTCTGGCCAAAGTAGCTGGGCGTCTATTTGGCCTTCTCTCCCTCGGACCTCCCTCTCTCTCCTCCGTCTCGCCCTTTGCCACCCAGGTACGTCGTGTGCTACATATTTGCGAAGAATGTGCATTGAAGAGTGCGAAGGGTGCCCGAGCCATGGTCCTCCCGCACAACCTCTGCTCACACATCCAAAACGCCTTCCGTGCGCGGCACCAGCACATCGCTGTCCCCCACAGCACCCAAAACCTCGCCATCCTCTCCATCCTCCTCCGCGCCGGCTTTCTCTCCAACGTGACGCGTGGAACGATTGAGGCACCCTCCCCAGAGCACTTCCATGAGGTCAACGACTCGCAAAAGCGGATATGGGCGGACCTCAAGTACCGGGACGACCGCCCCGTGCTCGCTGACATGGAGCTCATCAGCAGGCCCAGCAAGCCTATCTTCATGGACCTCGGCGAGATTCGGAGACTGTGCACTGGGCGTCGTGTGCAGAACGTCAAGCCGCTTCGTATGGGCGAGATTGCCATCGTCAAGACGAAGGACCGGGAGAACGAGTGGCTGGAGGCGCGGGAGGCCATGCAGCTGAGGCTACCGGGAGAGGTCATCTGTCGGGCACGGTGATTTACACCGCTTGGGTTGCAGTGAGTACTTCGGATTCGGGTCAGCCATGGCAGGGTGCTGAATACAGCTCGGACAGTCTTAATACGTATATAGCCTCGCTCCTTCAGGTAGAACTGGAGCATAATCCGTTTTGAGGACCATTCTCCGTGCTTGAGCAAGCACAGTTGATTCGGAACGGGCGACATGTGAGCCTTGGACGAGATGAGTACTTTGCAAAGGGCCAAAGTTGCCAAAAGAAAGCATCGAGATATTCGACGTCTCTCCCGCTTTCTACCCATCTCTATAGCCAGTATTCTCTTCAAGCGTCATAACCTCGAAATTGAATTGTTCAGTGTTCTGCATTATAACCAGGCATGCTTGAACAGATACACATATACTGAGATATTTTCCTCCACTCGCGCTTGACGGTTGCTGCCAAAACATGGATATTCTCTCGCAAGCGTATATATCCCAGGAACAATTGATCACTAAACAAGACATCTTGCAGACATTTACACGCCAGTATTGCCCACGACACCCCCGACTCGACCCTCTACAGAGAGAAGTTCTTGATGCCAGAGAAACCCTTGATGTCTCCCGCAGAGCCACCGGACACCTTCAGCGCGGACCAGTCCCAAGTACCTGTGTAGCGGCGCGGTCAGCCTAACTCACCACCGGAAGACAGAGTGGGAGAATACTCACCGGTGCAGGCACCAGAGCCGCAGTTGACCTCGACGCGCTTCGCACCGCTCGCAACCGAGATCGAGTTGGTGCTGCCGACGAAGTTCACCCCGGAGATCTTCACGCCTGTGCCGGGCGTGCCGAGCGTCGACGGGTAGCTCTGGTAGACGAGGATCGCAAGGCACCCGTCAGCGCGCTGCTCTCACTGCAGAGAGAAGCCTGGAGGAGACGCACCTGGTCGATGATGACGCCGTACTTGCGGATGCCGGTCGCGGTGTTGCCGGAGTAGGTGATACCGGACACAGTCGAGCCTGTGGCGGCGGACTTGGTCTTGATGCGGAGGCCGTTGTCGCTGCGAAAATGTGAGCATGCGCGGCATGAGGGACGGTCAGTGCGAGGGACGAGATGCGTACTTGTCCTTGATGGTGTTGTCCTTGATAGTGATACCGGACACAGTCACACCAGAATCGATCGAGCCCTGCAAGGGGAAGAGAATGTCAGCGCAATGCAGACGCGATGAGGGCGACGTGGTGTACGTACGACGGAGATACCGTGGCCGCCGATGCAGGTGTTGCGCTGGAAGACGATGTTGCTGCCCTTGTTGATGGCGAGGCAGTCGTCCTGGTTGTGGATAGTGCTACCGAAATAGGGTTGGTTAACTATAATACGCACGTCGCAAACGCACATTTTCTCACCTGTCCTCGATCGTCAGGTCCGTCGTGCTCGCGTCGAAGCCGTCGGTGTTGTGACCCGCGGCCTTGCCGCCGCTCTTGGAGTTTGCGGCGTCGCCCGCGGCTGTGGAGAACCAGCGGTCGTGTCAGCTCATGGTCCAACGACTTGCCATGGGAAGCTCACAGTTGTCGATGGTCAGCTTGGACATCGTGAGCTTCGCGGGGTTGGACACGCTGTACACCCGAGCGGGCGAGTTCAGGACCTTGACGTTCTGTAGCATTGCGGCGATAGGTCAGCCATCACGCTCGGTCGTGGAACATTGTCGCAGACATACGGTGTATGTCCCGGAAATCTTGATCCTGAGGAAAGCAACAGTCAGCCGGCGTACATAGAGCACGAATAAGTGTGGACACACTTCATCATCGGAGCGGGCTTGGTGACACCGCCGTTACCACCCTGGCCGTCCTATACAAACGCTGAGTATCTGTAACAAGACAAACAATACAGCTGTGCTGCTTACCCAGTACGAGGCGCCGTTACCATCGAACGTATGGCCATTGCCGTTGACTGTGTCCCACGAAAGAGGGTTAACATGCATATGGGGAAGAGCTGCGCCGTCCACACTCACACGTGATGGACTTGCCGCTATGAATTTACGGTCAGAATAAGGCAAGATAATTACTCAAGGATGTGAACCCACCTGACTTGGAAGAGAGGGCCCGCCCAGTTCTTCACAGCGAACTTGACGTCGCCCTCTGCATGTATTGTGATTTAGCGGGTCAACGCAGATAACTACCCCAGTTCGATGGGAACGTACGCAGGTTGACAGTGGTACCGTCCAGGAGAGAGAGGTCGAAAGTCTTGCCGGCGGGGACGGTGAATGAGTTGATGTTCACTGTCGTGCACTTCACCGCGGCAGCAACGTCATCGAGAGAGGCGATGGTACCGGTGCAGTCGCTCGCCGCTGGCGCGGCAACGACAAAGGAGACGAACGCGAGCAGCGCGACGAAACGAGTGTACGAAGGCATGTTGGAGATGGCCGGTCGGGTAAGCTCAGGCGAGGGAGGCACGGTGAGCTTGGGGGAGGAATACCAGCGGAGGAGTGGATTATATAGGCATACACAACACCCGTCACGTCGGCGGGCGTAGTGTATTTCGGATAAACGGAGGAATGGGGATGGCAACCGTGACGTGAAGAGCACAGAAAGCGTTCGCGGGGCGGCGCGTGCAACTATCATGAGGTCCTGGGCCGGCGGGCCACGTCGGGGCCGTGGTACCTGGTGCCATATGGACAGTCACTTTCCATAGGAACCCACAGGCAATTGCGATGTGTTGGGGCCTGGTGCGCCCTTGTAGCGCATATGTTGCACTAGAACCGACGGGCCCCGGTGGATCCGTTCAGTACGCGGCATACACCCATGGGGCATGCCGGCGGGTCGGGATCCACTGACCCGGGGTCTTAGAGCCGCGTTCCAGCCTTCAATAATCAGGACACCACAGCGGCACCGAGAGACGTACTCCGAGATGACCTGGGCGGCCGTTCCATTTTGCAGGTGCTCGTCGAGTCCGGACATAGAAACGCCGCCGGAAGCGATCACCGCATGGACCTGGAAGACCTCATGGATACAAGGAACGTCGCCTGGTTTGGTGATTGCCCGAGCTGTATGTGAGTCGACATACGTACGTTGTTGGTCGCCTAATACGCATGTGTAGATGATACATCGTTTGAGTTACAAAGGTTTGCGCGGAATCTTGGACGTTCATCCAAAGCATCAACTGCTCCTGGTATCGGTCTGCGTATAGGGTGCTGAGCGATACGAGACACGACGCGCCTGACGATGACGGGTGCGTTCGTGCTCATTTGTTCTGATCATGCGAAGAACATTGGTGCGCGAGAAGCACGGCCGTGGGTTCGCAGGTGTTCGCGGCATGGACCACCGCAAGTTGCCAAGATCGCGTCGACGCGTCGTTTGCGGTGACGCCAAGACTTCGCGCACCGGAGTGGGAGCGACTACCGGGCCGCTGGCGGGCCGCAGCAGCCGTTGATATGTGCACATCCTCCAAAGTTTATGCGAGTCCCCCGTCAATTGAACACATAGGTTGCAGGAGGGCTCCGGTGTCCAGGGGGGGCATCGAAAGTCTGACATGGAAAGATGAGGAACAAAGCATATGAGCATTTGGGAAAATTGAACCGGTGCATCAAACTCCACGGGGTCCCTTCGCGCCCTCCCACACGACAATACCTATCTCCAGAGGGGAGTGAGAGGCTGCCTCCCCAGTCTCTGCCCCAGGCTGCCTTCTCCACTCGTCGCAAAAAACAGCTCCACAGCTTGGCAGGCCCAAGATATCCCACACCTGAGCCGACAGGTGTTTCCGCTACTATGGCGGTATTCGTGAGCAAGGGAGAACCGACCGAGCATGATGGGCATACTACGTACCTCAGCAACCCTGCGTCGTACCGAGCCGTAGCGGTGCGAAAGCCCCGATGTTTCGAACGGGACAGTCGCGTCATCGTCCGACCAGTACTGAAGGTCATCCGCAGCCCCGCGACGGGCGGGGCTCGCAACAGGACTCAAGGGGATGCGGGAAGGCCCAGGGGAGGACTGTGTAGTATGATGCGGATCGGTGAAGTTGTCACGATGACACGAGGGCGATGTTGATGTTGCTATTGAGGGCTCGTACTTGTATGCAGGGAGGGTCATCGTGGGCGGGACGGCGCGGCGAATAGTCAGAGGCTGGAACCTAGGTGAGGGAGCGGACCGGATGGTGTTCGCGTTTCCTCCACCGCTATCCCTGGTTGTTGACTGTGTAACTGAAGCGGTCTTCGGTGGAGGCGGGAGGTACGTCGTGACCCTGAACCGCGTCCCGCCGCCCACCCGATGAGGAGGCGCGTTCTCTGTACCTCCCCCCTCTCGTTCTCGGCGACCCTTCAGTGCAGCATCCAACTTCAAAGGGACCTTGAATCTCCCGCTCACGGCGTCACGATCAGCCTTGTTCTTGCCTGCAGTACGGGCCTTCTTGGCGGGAAGCGTGGACCACGAGGCGTGCGGAGAGCCAAAGGCGTCGTATGCGTCGCGTTTGTGCTGAGGCTTCTTACTAGCGTAGAACGTCTGCCGGGCTTTGGTCGGAAATGGGGGCGGGGGCGACGCGGGGTACGATGGCAGAACTGTAGCGTATGAGGGCGGTGGGCTAGGGGATGACTTCATTGGGGGTGCACGCATATTTGAAAGTGGAGTTGTACTAGGCGAAGCAATGCCGGCCGGGTGAGGACTGGTGGTAGGTGCGTTCATCGCTCGAACAAGCCAGGAATTCAATGGATCCCCGACCATAGTACCTCGCGCGTGTCCAGGGAAATCGACCTTGGAGGGTCGGGTTGTAGTCGGCGTACGAGATTGGATATATGCGGGCTCCTCGGGCAGGAGGGGGCTGTATTCGCGTTTAGGCAGAGGGGAAGGCATTTGGTGTGACGGAGGCCGCAGGGGGAAAGGCGCCTCACGGTAGGGGGGCATTCGGAGGTTTGGCGAGCGCCGTTCCATCTTCCACGGCTCTTCTCTGAACACGCTAGGGCGTTCGTTCTGGTGTGGTCGGTTGAGCACTATGATGTTGAACAGTGAGCAACACCAGCGAACGGACGAGCTCACGACGCATACCATGAGGGTGGGCGCCATGATCGCTTCGGCGAGCCTGAGTAACCGGTGTCGCCTGGATTTTGGCTGTTTGCGAGGCGGATTCTCGAAGGTTTCTATGTTCTGGTGTTCCTTGGGTGTGCAAGTTGGAATGGAGACCCAGTTGAGGAGGACCGTCGCGTAAGGGAGACTCCGACTTCCATGCGGACCCAGGTGGGTAGTCAACAGAAGCAGGTGTATGCGTTGAATGTGAGCCAGATTGACAATAAGATAGCCCTGGGAGAACTTTCGGAGCAATCATAGGATGAGCGGGACTATTAGGGCTACGAGAGACAGGCGCGGGAGGGCAATCTGGATTGCCATCACGAGCTCCAGAGTCAAGGAGAGCAGTGCCAAAGTCAAGACGACGAGCAGCAGAGAGCGGCGTTGGTATCGCAGAATAGCGTATAGGTTGATACTGGTCAGGCTTCACTAGAACGTCAGGTTCGCAAGACACGTCCACCAGCGTTTCATCAGAGGGTATATGCGCTCCATCTTCGCTGTCAGGTCTTGGGCGGGCTAGAGAGAGCGTAGGTTCCGGCGCAGAGTGGTCATGCTTTTTTGCAGCAGGAACAGATGTATGGAGGAATGTGGACTTCTTTGGTTGTGTCCGGAGTAGGTCTAGCACTGTCGTTTTGGCCGAGGCTTTCGTCGATGGCGGAGGTTTCTTTGGAGCAGGAGGAGGCTTGGACGGCCGAGCTGCCGCGTTAACCTTCGCGATGGACCATGGGTTCGGTTTGTAGGTAGCTGCATCCGTGCGAGAGGCAAGGTCTAGTTCGTCCAGGAGCTTAGCTTCGTCCGAGGCAGCGGAGGGTCTGTCAGAGCTCGTCGTAGGGGCCGTCTCCGCGTCGTCCTCCGAGTCATCGTCACTAGAGTAGCCATGATCAACGCGTCCACGAAGACTGAGCGACCAGCAAGAATCCGCCTTCGGTCTGGAGGACATGTACGGTGCGAGTGATGGTAGGATGCAAGCCGGGTGCCTCGGCAAAACGCGACCGGACAGCACGCGTGTATACATCACGTGCCTCCCCCCTACGCGGTAGCGTGACAAGTTCGAGTTGCGCGGCGGTTCGGTTCTTTGTCTTCAACCGCTTTGTTTCCTTTGTCTCGACCGTCTCGACGCCGGCCTCTTGCTTAAACAATTAGCACATGTCATGGAGAATGTGCCTCCTACGATGAACGGCGACGAGCTCCCTTCTCTCGACAGCCTCCTCCACTCCAGACGCAACGCGAAAGCCTCGAGGCAAAAGCGATCACTTGCCCTCAACGCGCGAACCAATGCTGATAACGATGATGGCCACTCCGGGGAAGATTCTGGCCTCTTGACACCCCCATCGTCTCAGCAAGACGACGACATGGACCCCGCACGGATGCTGTTCAGTCCACCCCCGGAGGAGATGCTCAGAGGCACTGATCGTCATTCGGTGAGTGTCCCTGTGCAATTGCATTTGAACACGATGTCCGGGGAGATCTGCGTTTCACGGCTGCCGTGGAACGTGTCGCTGCGCTCCCAGATAGATGTCCTTCATGTACCCAATGCAAACATGCTATGCTCTGCCATCAAGCGTCGTTGCGAGCGAGAATCCCGAGAGGAACCGTAATAGAGCCGTAATAGTGATACGATCTCGCAAGCTAGGGGCCGACCTCGAGCCATAGACGCAGTATGCTCTGTTTCGATTTCGACGGACTTACCCTCGGTCGGCAACGGCAGGATGCCTGTCGTGATTGGCCCTTTCACGATGGGGATTCCGCTGTTTTCGGCCGCCACAAAGCGACAGAGGCGAGGCAGGTGGATACTATGTCTTTATTTTGTCATGTGCAGGAGCCTTTTCAGCGACTTCTCGTTCAGCACGGGGCAGTTGAAGTGTAGGTAATCACTTGCCTCGCCTTTTCTTCGCCTTTTCTATCATAGTAAACGGGGATACCTGTCGTGTTTCTCGAACGAAAAGCCCTTGAGAGGCTGGCGCATGTGGCTCAGACGAGCAAAGGGAAACCTTTCCTATCGATTCTCCGAAGACCAGAACGCGCAAATTCCCGTCGTGGCAACTGGCACTTATGTGCCACTTACATAATGGTTAGGTTCGGAGATCGAGGCAACTGTCGCTGTGATCCTTACGCCTCGAGCATGTTCATGCGGGTTTCTCGCATTCCGGCAGCTTGCCTCTATGCCGCAGAACGTTACTTTACCCCGCAGCGACTGACAGCCCCACTTAGATCTCCCGTGCCAGGTCGGCTCCCACCCAACCTCCTTTCACTCCGTCTCTTCTGGCCGACCCAACAGCCGGCGCGGCTTCCTCCAAGCGCAAACGAAACGCGCACAATCGTTCTGCGTCGCACACAACCTCCATCGCCGACATTCCATCCACGAGCAGCCAGCCCCCGACTGAAGCCACCCCAAATCCGAAGCCCCGCAAACAATCCAAACGCCATACGCCGACCATTACGGTCGATTCTCCTACCCGTCCGTCGGCTGAGCCGTTGGACGAGCCATCTACGCCTACACGTGCATCTCAGCGCCGCAGTCAGTCCCCGACAAAGCGCTCCCTCTTGATTTCCCCGCACCACACGAACCCGAACGCAGACTACATCGCCCCGCTTCCCATCATCTCACGACAAACCATCTCCGCGCGACGACGATCCACAACCCCAATTCCTCCGTACGAACCACCGCGCGAGCGCTTCACTCCGCCACGAGAAATCATTCATACCCCACCTCGCGCATCGCAGTCCCCTACGAGAGTGTCCAAGTCGAGCAAGCGCAAGTCCATAGCCCCGAAGCACAAGAAGAAGCTGGTGATCCAGGTCAAGACGGAGCCTCCTGAGGTCGACCTCTCCGCGCCACCACCCCCGCCTTCGCCTACCGACGACCCGTTGCTCTTGAAGGGTGAAGAGAGGCCTAGGCGCAAGGCTAAACCTCGTGTAAGCGAATTGTCGACGGCCTCTTCCAACTACGAGCGAGAGACGCCTTCGATCGCGTCGAGCTCCCCTGTGAGCCCTCCCCGCGAGGGCGGCATCGGGCGGCTGCCTAACCTGAACTCGAGTATGGACGTGAGCATGCGCGACGGCTACGACAGCATGGACGACTCCTTTGCGGGCCCACCAGTACCGATCTTTGACTTCACGAACGCACAGGACGATAGCGCGGCTTGGGACGACCAAGACTCGGATGACTCCGACGATTTCGACCAGACGGGCGAGTATACGGGGCGCTTCAAGATTCTCACTGTGCCCACGAAGGCGGATCCGCCGAGCAGCTGCACACGCAGTCGTCAGCAAGCATGGGGGCACCCGATCAGTCCGTTCCCGGGTTCGACAGGACGGCGCACCAGTCTCCCCAGCTCACCCCCGCTCAGAGCGGGGCCGGACGATGACGCCACCATGGAGATCGAGGAGAGCCCAGACGAGGACGATGTCTTCTTCCTGGATGGACCGGTGGACGTAGACCCCGAAGCACACACATCGCAGGAGACCGTGCAATCGGCGGAGGAGTCGATGGAGATGCATGAGACTCCTCGAGCTCAGTCTCCTGTGCGCTCGCCATCGCCGCTTCCTATCGTCGACGTGCCCGAGTTGCTGGACGCAAGTGTCGTGCATCATCCCGCCGAGCACCACGTTCGCTTCGCTGCCAGGATACCCTCGGAGAAGCACCATGACGAGGATGATATGTCTCTGGAAGACGTGTCTTTTGACAGCAGTCAGGGCGACACTGCGCGCCCCGCTTCTTCAGCGACGTCTGAGGAACAGCCCGAACCTGGGCCTTCTGAGGAACGGCGACAAGAAGACATGTCAATCGACGAAGAGACTATACCACGTGAGCCTCAGTCTGCGGACCCCGAACATTGGAGCGACTCGAGCGACGAAGAGACTGTAGACCGCGAGCTCTCGCGCGAGCCCGATCCAGATAGCGAGGACGAGGCTGCTACTCACCCTCCGCGCCCCACGGTGCACACACCACCGCGCGCTGTCACCCCGGCACGCTCAATGTCTCCACAAGCCGGGCCATCGACACGACCCCGCGGGTTCCTGTCGATTGCGTCGCCCCTTCGCCGCCAGAAGTCTCCGCAAACCCAGGCCCGCAGCGTCTCCCCAGTCGAGCCGTCGATGCCTTCCATCCATTCGGTGTTCGCGACTCCCGCTGCTCCTCGTCCCTACGTCGAGGATGTGGCCGAGTCGTCTTCGCGCGCGATGAGAGAGGAGACGCAGGAGACGGCGGTGGAAGAGCAGGAGATGCACGTTGAAGACGCCGCCGATGCAGACGCCGCGACCGAGGTCGAGGAGGGCAGCGAAGACGAGAGTGAGGAGCTCGACGACGGGGTCATCAAGATCACAAGTGGCGACCCGCGTGCTGCTGCTCGTGCTGCGGCGATCTTGAAGATGGTAAGTCACTTCTTTGTATTCAGATATTCTAAAGCTGACCGTCTCATAGCACGACTACGACTTCATCATCAAGGACCAGACGCGCAAGCGCCGGTACTCGAGCGTCGACTCCGCGATGCGCAAGGCCCGCCGGAAGTCCGTCATCGAGGGCGGAGTCAGCAAACACCACTCTCCCGTCAAGCGGCGGCGCACCTTCGGTGGCGTTCTCGGTGACAAGGTGATCATCCCCGGCAGCCCTGTCATGACCGTCCCGGAGCTTCTGCACGAAGCCGAGCGATCTGTCGAACTGCAGGAAAGGACCCTGCACACGCCCGCCCGTGCTACCTCCTTCCTGAGCGACAGCGGCATATTCAAGGTGCCGTTGGATAGACCCGCGTTCGAGACTCCCGGACCGCGCCAGAAGGTGCATGCTCGGCCGATGTTCAATCCGGCAGGCCCTCGCAGCTGGGATAAGGACGACTGGAAGCTGCTGGATGCGTGCTTCACCGATGAGCGGCTTGCGCTGGGTTCACACAAGCGGCCCCTCGGCGAAGCCGTCCTCGCACCGGTAGAAGACGTCGATCTCGGTCGCGTCGTCGATAGGTTCATGGAACAGACGGGCGGCGTGCCCATGGACGACTGCTGGCCCGGCTGGAATCGGTGCGTAATTATCGTCAGCTTGGTGGATGAAGATATGCTGAACGATAAATCAGGGAGGACTTGTTGCGCAGAGCGCAGGCTTTGCAGAAGAAGCAACGGTCTGGGAAGGTCGCGCCACCTACCCCGAGCGGCCGCTTCGCCTCGGTGACCCTGTCGGAGGTGCCGGACTTTACTCCTCTGCCTAGTCGCCAGTCGTCCGTACAGCCGGGCTTGCAGCGTCGGGAGTCAGCAGCCAGTTCACACAGCACCAAGCCGCCAGTGCCGGCCTCGCTGCTTGCGCCTCGCTACTCTCATCTTCTCGATGAAGCGATTGCGATCTCCAGGGGTGAAAGCAACCAGCAATCCAACACGCAACCGGTCGAGTATCTACGCACCTCACTTCCCGCGCCAGAACCCCACACCCCTATGGCGAACAACGAAGGCAGGGAGGCCGCAAACCTTACGGCTGTCGCACCCACTCCGAAGGCAGCGTCGGAACAGCCACCGTCCCAGCTCACCCCCAGTCGTTCGATTGCCTCGCGCATGAAGGGGTTCTTCTTCTCATACCTTCCCACAGGAACCCCGCCGCTCCCGCCCACCCAGGTCTCCCTATTCCCCCGCCCGAGGTGTTCCAGAAGCCCCGCCCCCCGATCGCAACGCCCGTCTCGAAGCCGCCTTCCAAGCCCGTCCCGCCCAAGGAGCTCGTCCAGCTGCACCACGCGCCCCCGCCGAAGCCCTCCCGCATCCCTCGCTTCGCGCAGAAGCCGAAGCGATTGGTAGAGCTGCACCCTGCGCCTCCACCGCCGGAGCCGCGTCCGCGCTCGTCGCTCGGGCTCGGGAGCGATCGGCGGAGCAGTAGCGGGAGCGTGAAAGACCTGGTGAAGAGCTTCGAGACGCTCAAGGAGCAGCAGGAGCGCGAGCGGCTGGAGGAGGCGACGCGGCTGCGCCGTGTCAGGAGCGTCGGGGAGTGGGCTGCTGCCACCGGCGGGCGCGGGCAGACGGCGCAGGGCGCGAAGCGCACGACGTGGAAACCTTGACGTGCTTGGACGATCTGAACAGTCCCGACTCGATTTCGTATGTGATCTCTATGGCGATATACAGTATACCTACAGACAGTACAGTTTGCATACCTGCCCGCGCTCCGTGTATGCGCGTGGCGTAATCTCCGGACGCGACCGCGTCGCGCTCCGCATTATGATACATATGGTCGTGGTACATGTACACATGCATCTCTTGTTCTCGAATCTGGATCCACTTCTTGTTTTCCCTCACGTAGGCGTCCCCGCAATATAGCTAGTAGTAGCCGAGCTCGCGTTGCGCCGCTTTCATCGGCTCGTACAACCCGTGCTGCTCGCCGAGGGCGTAGGTGAACGTCATCCGCTGTAGGATGGACGGACCGTTGTCGGGGTCGCATTCGATCTGTGAATCGGTGAGATACTATACAAATGGTGGAGAGACGAGGGGTGTACGCACCAAGGAGATGATGTCGTCCAGGAGGTGGGCCTGTCCTGCGGACATGCCTGGCAAGCCGTGGTAGTTGGCGTTCACGATGTGCACATGGAAGTGGTCTGCAACACATGTCGCACGTCAGTCGGACGACCGAGTGAGGATGTGGCCAGCACGCACAGTAGGACGGCTGGTAGTGGATGAACATGCGCAGAGACCCCTGCGCGAGCCTCCAGCGCTCCTCCGCCACTCGGGCAGCCTCTCGGCGTATGCTCTTGAGCATGTCGAGGTGGGATCTGTTCAGGTCGCGGAGGCTGCGAACGTTCCGGTTGATGGCGATGGCGACGAGGTAGAGAGAGCTGAGCGTGGTGAGGTCCCATTTCATATCGGGCAAGATCACGTATCCGGCTTCCGGGGAGGGGTCGCGGAAGAGGATCTTGTCCGCCTCAGATACGCCGTTCAGGATGTTTTCGACCCTGTGTGCGTTGATTGGGACATCTATGAAAGAGGATTAAATGGTCACGTACCATTGCGTTCGTGACGGCGGGAAGGCGGCGATATACGGCTTGACGATGCTTTCGAAGAGGGCTGGTGTCTCGTGGACGATGGCGACCTCTTGTCGGGAATACTGTCGTGGACTTGGTCAGGATCTACCCTGCACCCCTCGCAAAATCGGGTACCTTGCGGATGTGTACTTCTGTCGCAGGATGGACGATGTTTATCTTGACATCTGGCCTATCCTCCGAGGCATTCAGCCAGCCGGAGAACCACGTGTACTGCAGAACAACCAGGCTCTCAGCAAGTAAAATATTCGCGTGAATACAATGTCGTCTCACGATGTCTGTGCCCTCGATCAGTCTCGCCTGCTTCAGCGAGCTCGAGAGCAGTTTCTCCGCCTGATCAGCGGTGAGGGCAGTCTTCTCAATCCGAACAATGGCTGGTGCATGTGTAGAAGTGTTCTCGACAGGGAGGGTACCAAGGAGCGTGAGTGCATGCGTGATTGGATCTATGAGATATCTATTGAGTGTGACACTCAATCATAGCTTCGACCTGAGCAGGTCGAAATGCGTACCCTCGTTCAAGACGCGTTCATATTGGAACTGCCGCAGTACTGCCAGATCGTATTTTGCCATGAGGTACGCACGTCGGCTGAAGTCAGAATTCAGCGCCACTCATAGAGTGAGTCGCTGGCCGCCGTCAATGTCTGATTATCGTACTTACTCTGTCAGAGGTCGATATTTGCGCTGCGATACTCAGTGGTAGTACTACACAAACGTGCGACGATGAGGGGACCTTGGACTCGTACCACCACCATCAATGTTATTCCCACGCTCTCCCCTAGCGTGTGGAAGGCATAACGACTCAATACAGAGGTAATACTTGGCCAACAAGGCACTAGAAGTAATGAAGGCACCATCAGGAGCCTCACAGTCGCGCTCTACACAACAAAACATGAGAACGAAAGCCCGCAAGTGCGGATGCCTGCAATGCGAGCGCCTATGGCCTTGTGCGGATGCCTGCCTTGCGCGGATGCCTGCCTTGCGCGGATGCCCGCCTTGCGCGGATGCCTGCCTGAGCGGATGCCTCCAGACGAAGTCTGCTGAGAGAATAAGACACAAAGCACAAAAGAGCAAGCACTAAGAGGAACCTGCACGACTGCAAACTGAAGCAGCTAACAGCAAGGCAGGGCAGAGGGCGACATGGGCTGCAGGACGCGCGTACACCGGCAGGATGGTTGCCGGGCGCCCCGGAAATGATGAGAGCGAGTGAGCGGGTAGGCGAGACACTCCAAAGCACGCTGTAAGCTAGGATCGAACCGAGCCCCTTGCAGCAGACAGTTTACAACTGTGCGGGCGAGCCTTGAGGCATAACTGCGGACGCTGGGCACCACCTGTGCGAAAGCAACGCACTGAGACAAGAAGACTGTAGAGGACAGTAGAACAAAGAAGGAGACGAACGGAATCCAGGCCCCCGCGACGATCAACCATGATGATCACGGATAATGCGATGTGATGAGCATCGCATAGTAACTCAAGCGGCGCAGCTGAGAGGGATGAAGCTATATAAGGCCTGCAACCAAAGCGAGCGCCGCGAGCGTCGTAGAGCGCCGCGAGCATCGTAGAGCGCCGCGAGCACAGAAAACCCGCCATTGCGACACATTCAGCCAGAAGGCGGATGCCTTGCTGGTAGAGCAACAAAGCTAAGGTGCCCGAGGATACGGTTGAGTACGTGACTTCTCTAACACGAACATGGAAATGGCAAGATCTGAGAGACTATACACAATATGTGGGACAGAACGAACACAAGTATATAAAGCTGGAAGTGA
Source organism: Trametes sp. AH28-2 (assembly GCA_001304625.1). NCBI lineage: Eukaryota > Fungi > Basidiomycota > Agaricomycetes > Polyporales > Polyporaceae > Trametes > Trametes sp. AH28-2. The sequence goes on from KQ464095.1 coordinate 343,930, forward strand.
TAATAAGAACTGGCCGAGTGAGACGGACGTGGGACGAGCAACCAAAGCAGTATCACCCCACCGGGGTAGCAGGATGGGATGAATGTACCCACGTACCTACTCTGACAGTACATGCTTCCGAATCGCTCCAGAGATTAGAAGAATATAAACCATGGACGCAGTAACCCCTAGCTGTAAGGCCCAAGCTGAACCCAGTGGGCGACCCCACTGGCTGGGCGTACCACAAAGCAATCCACACAAGACTCCATAGGTGGGATCGCTAGAGGCATGATGGGTACTATGCCCTCTCCTCCCACTGCATAGAACAAAAGAGGTCCGCGACTAATTCGCTTCCACTGCTGACAGGATGCTATGATCAGAAGCCACAGAGCTATCTGCTGTGATGCCCAGACCTACTCCTGCAGCCCAGATGAGCCCAGAAAGCCCTGATGCAGTAACATTGTGTGGGTCGGCGGAGCCGGCGCCGACGTCCCACCATGCTGACAGAGATCCCTGACATTTAAATAGCCTCTCCCACTTTTATAAGGACAGAACTTCACTGGGAGGAACCCAACCCCCCTAAGAATCCCCATACCTGCCTACACAAGATGAGCTCAGTCACAGTCTATGCCAAGGAACGAGGCCGAGCACCTGCGCACCTACCGAGGAGTAGCAACTACACAAATATCGCCTTCCTCGATGCGGTAGTACCGCCATCTACCCCCCTCTACGTTGGACAACGCATCAGTGTTCAGTCCCTGACAGGGATAATCGACCGCGATGGCAGGATGGTGGCGGGATACGTGGCCGATGCCGCAGGGATCGCTGGAAGGATCACTGGAGTACGCACGATGGAGTTAGCGATCACCGAGTTCATCATCGAGAACGACGACCCCCAATCGGCGACGGAATACGCGTACCTTGCCATCCAACACATCCAGGGGATCACAGTCAGGCTGGAGCTCTGGCGCACAGTCCTCCGAACCCTCCTACTTCCGTTGCTGCCGCACACAAGACACATCCCGCTCGAGCGCGATGCCGATATCATCCCGCGAGCCTATCTTGGACTCAACGGCCGCTTCCGAAGTGTCGAGGAAGGCGCCGACGATCTGGAGATGGAAGAGGAAGGAGGCGGTGGCGAGGACTGGTAGACGAGCGCTGTACAAATGAAGTGCGACGAGGGATTGGGAAGGATCTGGAGGTGAAGGATGAAGGTGAAGGCTTACGGATGCCGGTCCTGGTGTAAGAATGCGAGCGAGTTGAGGAGACTTGGTGATGTCGAACGCGGAGAGATGATGAGAGCGACCAAAGGCCGAGGAATGTTGGAGGATTAAGATAACCAGAGAGTCTGCACTGAGCGAAGCATGTGGGCGGGCCGCTGCAACCGGAGAATGCTGAATGGAGAGCTGAAGAGACTCACTGGAAGACTGGAGAACGTCAAAGAATGGCAGGATGTGCCAGAACCAGCGATGACAAGGACGCGAGGGACGAAGCTGGGCCAGGTCGGGCCGATGTCGTGTGTGATGAGAGATAAGCGCCCGGTTGCTGACAGCTCCCAAAAAGGAAGGAGCACGCGAGCACTGGCGCGGTAAGAGAAGAATAAGGCAACGCAGAGGTCGACCATGTCGAGCGCGCCCTGCGAGCATCCCGAAAGGCAGCAAGGACCACTGGCGACCGAACGCGACGGTGACGGGCGCGATGTAGGAACCGACGCCCCGGCCGCGCGCGCCATAAAGGACAGCTGCGAGCTGACCACCTCCTCGCTGTGCTCTCCCCTCCTTGGCGACGACCTGCACGCACTGCACTGAGCGGTGGCGACCTCCTGCTCTCCCTGAATGTCGAACATCTACCGACTCGCACTCATGGACGAACTCTCGGACCCCAACGCCCCCGTCTCGGAGGACACAGTGGAGAACATCGATGCGCAGCCTCAGCAGTGGTACGGCGACTCCCCACCCCTCCCAAGTGTGCACCCCATTACCTCCCCCATGCCGCTGCTGGATAGCACGCCAGTGTACACGCACATCCCGCGGGGTAGCGGAGCTCTTGGGCACCAGCGCGCGAGCGATTTCGAAGCGCAAGGACAAGAGGACGTCCAGCCTGACCACCGCCTCCCCGCATGGCCAACGGTCATGGATTTCAACAACTTCTCGGCCCCGGTGACCCCTACCCCTATGTCCACCGCTGCAAGACAGCAGGCTGCAACCCTGCCGGTTGTGTCGGTACGTGACTTCGACTCGAGCACTGCACCATCTCGCAAGCGCCTTCGGGTGTCGGCCTCCCCCCCGCGACCCGCATCGATCGTCCTGGTGGCCACGCGCGCCCAAAGCACTGCCCAACCCGTCCTGGGGGCCGAGACGAAGCAAAACAAAGAAACGGCGCCGCGCGAACCCGCCGCTATATGCGGAACGGACCCCATGAATGAGGATAGTGACAAATCTGAAGGTACATACCGCGAGTAGCTGCCGATACGGTGACTCACGCTTGTTCAGAGTACGCTCCGAATGTGATCGCTACCAGCCAGAGCGTAGGCAATAACGCATGGGCGGAGCAACACCCTGAGAACCGTAGACACGCCGACCGCCAGCTGCTGCAAGCGCGCGACCGCGAAGAACCGGCGCTCCGTCCCAAAGAAGAAGACGCTTTCAACGCCTTGGACTTCGAGGCGAGCTACCAGCAGCACATGGCGGCCTGGAAGAGAGACTGGTTGGGTAAACAGGTCGCGGCTGCACCTGCCGCGGTGAAACCGAAGCTACTCCAGCACGCGCTCAACCTGCTGAGAAGCGCCGACCCCGAATGGGTGATCGCTGTGGGTGCACTGCTGTCCTCCCGCACGAGTCCGACTAACACGGAATAGACTGAACGCGCGGGAGAGGTACGAACGGGGCCGGACGCGAAGAACGGCGATAGTGGGACCAATCATGCCGAGCGCAATGGACGCGCTGTCGCTCGAGCCCCGCCGAGTGAGTACAGACTGACTTGGACGCTCTGGCAGAGCGAAGAGGAACATCTAACTGAACGCGGACCTGCTGTAGGCAGCGTCACTGCCCCCGGACCAGAGGAGACTATGGCACGCGGCGACCTGATGCAGGTGGACGCACCGGCCCGAGGTGGATCGGCCAAAGCTGAGACGAACTACCCACCCCATGCAGCTGCCGCGCTCCACCCGAGGCCGCGGGAGACAACCTACTCCAGCCTGACGAACGCGCTAGGCGTAGGCTTGCAGACAACGGCGCTGGGACCGGCGGGTGCTGGTGTGGATCTGGCGCAGAGCGTAGGAACCGCGACGCACCAGCCGCCGCCCCTGCCTACTGCGGTGGGCGAGCCTTGAGGCGAGGCCCCCATCGCCCCTTTCGACACGCGTGGCGAGCGCGCTGACACTAGCCCGACCCCGATGCCGACCTACACCTTCTATGGGAAGAGCCGAGTCCTGGACATACCGTCGGACGCGCTTCCTCCACGCCTCCTGGCTGGGCCGGACGCCATGCTCCAAGGCCTCTCGAAAGGCAAGCAAACGACCTGGGGCGACCTCGACCCGGACGTGGAGATCCTCGCGCAGGTACACGCGCAGACTGACTTTTGCCATGACGCTGCATATCTCAACGCGATCAAAGCCCTCATCATCGAAGCGGTCCGCGAGATCACACAGGAAACGGACTTCACGGTCATCAAACCCGACAAGGACATGAGGAACGTCCCAGGGCAGAACTTTCCGGCGGTCTGGCTCATCACAGGCCTCACCCGACCTGGAGTCCAACGCTACCGCGTCAAGGCTGTCTGGCATTTCGACTACATCACGCTCCACTCCCCCACTGTCTACAAAGGCCCCCCGCGACTCATTGGACTGTACAAGGGCCCGGGAGACGTGAATGAGAACCGCGTGGCCGAAGCGATCCTCAACGTCTACGAGGGCGAGGAGTGGGTCAAGCGCATGGCGGCATTACTGCGTGACGACCGCATCATCGCAGGGCGCGAAGGACACGCACGGAGTGTTGTCGACGACTACAAGGAGGACGCGAAAGAAGTCATCCGCTCAATCGAAGTGCGCACGTACCGCGAACTGCTCCCCGAGGACCCTGCGAGCGACTCTGGTGAACGGCGGCAGGGGGACCTCATCGCGGTGGTCTACCGCGACTCACCAGTGAGCGAGCGCTCTCAGCGCGCGTGGATCCGCTGGATGCGCGACGTCGCGAACCTCGTCATCACTGGAACCTACCTGGACAGCGCCCTGGTCCCATGCTCGGTCAAGAAGTGCACGGGGTGTCTCGCAGGTGATCACAACCTCCTCAACTGCCCCTTTGACCGTATACCGGGATTCAAAGGAGCGCTCGTTCTTGGAGTTCAAGAATACGGCGCGACGTACCGGACAACGATCGACCCCGCGTACCGCGGATTGGGGAATACGACGACGCAGCCCACCCCAGGACACCGCTTCATGCACTGGCAGCCTAGCCCGATCGTGAGCGCGCCGCCGCCGCAGTATGGCATGGACAACCCCTATCCGAACGCGCAGACGTGGCCCCAAGACGCTCCGCAGCAAAACTGGCAGCCCCGTCGCGAGGTGCGCGACAGCTCGCAGTACCGCGGAAACGCGCAGGCTGGACCGTCCCGCCCTCGACGGCAGATGTCCTACGACGGGGACGCTGACGATGTCCGAGAACAGCGGTGGACGACGCACCCGCCGCAGTACGACTCAGGAAGCCAGCGACCGCCGAGGCCGCCAGTGCAGAAGAACCGCCGCGCGAACCGTCCTCCCCCGCCTGGGTACCCGGGTCCCCCTGCACCCCCGAACGCGACCGGATATCCCAACTACGGCGGATACCAATGATCTTCTGGGACGGACCTACTGCGCCCTTGCCGTATGCATGGTGATGTACCTGCGAACCGATACTCTCTTGCTAAGCAAATGTTGACGTGAAATTTCTTGACTTCTGAGTACCTACGATGCTGTATTGTCGCGATTGCCCTAATATGATGCTTCTGTACATTCTAACGGGAGAACCTGGCCGACTGATGGAGAAAGACCGAAGTCCTGACCAGACGGAGGCGTCCGAGTAAATGATGGTACGGGCGACACCGGGACCCTGCATCCAACAGCGGCTGCGCTCGTGCTGGTCCGCCTTGCGCCCACATATACTGGCTCTATGAGTACAGGAAAGCGCAAGCGTCTCCAGAACATAGACGGCGGCCTATTTAGGCCTTGACGTGCCGTGCTGAGAAGCTGAAGCCAGTGAGGAACATAAGCTGCGGCCGGAAGTGAATTGTACCTCCAAGTGCATAGTCGACCGAGGTAGCCGGTATATGCTACCTGACTGGCTGCCGCGGCTGGCGGCAGTACAGGACGTACTGCAGCCACTACGAACCCCACTACACACCAGAACTACGTACGGATGAACACGTCGGAAAACGGCCAGAGCCCCAATGCCGAACGAGGAACGGGGGACCCCCCTGCCAGACTCCGCTCTGATGACAACGGCGTTGGGAATGGTGGCAGCGCGGCGCAAGGGATTCTACACCCGGAGCGACTGGATGGGGACTCGATGCCGGGCACAAGTGACCAGCAAGGTGACCGTCTGAGAGCCGAGGGCCTGCGCGCCGCGGCGGGGCCGGGGACGGGGAGAAAGAAGCAGAGGTCGAAGGCGAGAATAACAGTGGCGAGCCTGAACCTGCGGGGATACGGGACTGAGAACCGACAACAAGGCTCAAGTAAATGGATGTTAGTTAACCAACTGGTGCGAGATCAGAGAATTGCCGTCCTGGCCATCCAGGAAACGCACCTGGACGACGAGCGTGTACAGACACTGCGCAACGTCTTTGGACGATACATTGATATCTTGTATTCTGCGGACTCGGAGAATGCGACAGGAGCGCGTGGGGTTGCCTTTGTGATCAATAAGAGAACGCTCAAGGATAGCAGTCCTAGTATACGCATAATTGTTCCCGGGCGCGCAATCCTGCTGACAGTGCAATGGTCAGAAGAGCGAACACTGAAAGTACTGAACATCTACGCGCCGAATGACAGCGCGGAGAATGCGAGCTTCTGGCAACGCCTGGCAAACGAGAACCTTGGGCGGATTGACTTACTGCTGGGTGACTGCAACGTGGTGGAGGATGCAGCGGACAGGCTGCCCCCGCGAGAGGACCCCGCAGGCCCAAGGGAAGCACTGCAGGCGCTGTGTATGAAACATGGGCTAAGAGACGGCTGGCGACTATCACACCCACTTGACAGGGGTTACACCTACCTACAGGAGAGCACCGGCTCGCAATCACGCCTGGATAGACTGTACGCCCGTGCGGCGATGATGAAGGACTGCTCGGACTGGCTGATAACCGAGCCGGGCATCCCTACGGACCACCTGCTTGCGACGGTCACGATTGAGAACTACAAGGCGCCCTTCATCGGGCGGGGACGATGGGTTATGCCGACTCACCTGCTAACGGATGGACCGATGATCGCGACCATGAAGGCCCTCGGGCATGAGCTCCTTAGCACGATCGAGAGGCAACGCCGGCGGACGGATGAGGAGAATCCGCAGCGAGCGTATGCGAACTTCAAGAACCTGCTGATCGGAGCGGCGAGGAAGCGGGCGAAGGAAAAGGTGCCCAAGATGCAGCAGAAGATCGACAGCCTGCGCGAGGAGCTACGGGCGACCACCGCTGAGCTTGTAGGGGAAGAAAACGTAGACCGCGTGCGGGAGTGTACGGAGCGTGCAGCAATCCTCCAGGAGCGTCTAACGAGCCTCGAGAGGAAGCGCTTTGCGTGGAAAAAGCAAGAGGTAGCTGCGAGACACTGGGTGCAGAGTGAGACTATGACGAAGTATTGGATGAGAGGAAATACGACACCTGAAGTGACGGAGGTGATGTACACCATGCTCAGGCCTGGGACAAGCCCGCCGGAGTACACCAACCACTCAAAGACAATGGCGGAAATTGCGCGTGCCTTCTATGACGAACTACAGGACGACGACCCTCTGGAGGAAGGGGAAGACCATGACGCCTATATTGACGAAGCCCTTGCTGACCTTGATGCGAGACTGAGTAACAGAGATAAGGCGATACTCGCGGAGAAACTCCAGAGAGAGGATCTCGAGGAAGCACTGCGGCATGTTGCAACGGGCAAGGCGCCGGGGCTGGACGGGCTACCGTCTGAGGTGTGGAAGGCGTATGCCAGATGGCATAAGACGGACAGCCGGAGGGGAAATGGTGCGGTCGACATGACGAAGGCTCTTGCTGCGGTCTTCAACGACATTGAGTGCCACGGTCTCGTGCAAGGATCGGACTTTGCGCACGGTTGGATTTGCCCGGTATACAAGCTCAAGAAAGACAAACGAGAGATTGGAAACTATAGGCCTATCACACTGCTCAACTCGGACTATAAACTGATGACCCGTGCCTTGGCGGCGAGACTAGCGGAAGTCGCACCGGAAATTATACACGAGGACCAAGCGGGATTCATCCCTGGGAGGCGCATCTTTGATCACATTAGACTTTCCCAGCTTATGATTGACTACGCAGAGGCAGAAGAGCTGAACGGGGCTATTGTAGCCCTGGACCAAGAGAAAGCATACGATAAGATTGACCATGAGTACATATGGCGAGTCCTCCGTCGCCTGAACTTCCCGGAGCACTTCATCAGGACCTTGCAGCACTTGTACGCAGGCGCGGAGAGCTGTGTCATCGTAAATGGCATTAAGAGTAGGTTGTTCCGCGTGTGGCGAGGTGTCCGGCAAGGGGACCCGATATCCTGCCTGATCTTTGACATCGCGATTGAACCCCTCGCGTGCGCCCTACGGAAATCCTCCCTCCAAGGGCTTCGTGTGCCGGGTGAGGCAGAGCGACTGATCGCGAAGCTCTTTGCGGACGACACGACGGTGTACCTAGACAGCAGTGATAAGTACGACGTAATGCTGGGCATAACTACCCGGTGGTGTCGGGCAGCACGAGCCCGCTTCAACAATGAGAAGACGGAAGTCCTGCCGATAGGCACGCCTGAGTACCGCGCTGCAGTACTCGCAACGCGATGTCTTGCGCCAGGAGCGGAGCCAATCCCGACAACTGTCCACATTGTCGAGGATGGTGAGGCGATCAGGTCACTGGGAGCTTGGATCGGGAACGGAATAAACCACGCGGCCCCGTGGCTGCCTGTGTTAAGTGTTATTGAGACCAACCTCATGAAGTGGGGAAAGGGGAAGCCCACCCTCAATGGAAGAAAGCTTGCGGTTGGCATCGAAGTTGCGGGGCGAACGCAGTTCAGAGCGATGGTACAGGAGATGCCGAAGAGCGTCCTGCGTAGACTTACTAAGATAATGACCGACTTCGTGTGGAATGGTGACACGCACCCCCGCGTCGCGCGAGAACAGCTGTATAGACCGGTCAAGGAAGGAGGACTTAACCTCATTGACCTAGATGCCCGAAACGATGCTATCCACCTGATGTGGGCCAAGGCGTACCTAGCAGTAGGACTGAAGAGGCCGCTCTGGGCGAAAGTAGCTGACGCGCTACTGGCAAGGGCGATCGCCTCGGACTCAAAGAACACCGAGCTGAACGCGCGTATAAACACCTTCCTGCAAACGTGGACGGTGAGCACGCGAGCAAGTGCGGGATTGCCTCAATGCCTGAAGGCACTGATTGCAGCGGCGAGGAAGTATGGCATCAAATGTGACGTACGGAACCCGACGACGGAGCTACGCAAGCATCTGCCCATCTGGAACCATGTAGGACGTGTGGAAGGACGGCGAACTGAGAACTCACCGAGCTGTAGATGCCTACGGGACAAGCACAAAGTGCGGACGGTTGGCCAGTGCGCGCAGGCGGCGGCGCGACTTGACCGCCTGATTCTCAATCACCTCCCACGAGAGACGTGTGAGTGCCGAGACTGCTGCAATGACCGAGCACTGTACCAGTGTACCAACCCGCACCGGTGCGCAATGATGGCAGCCAAGCTGCTAAACCGCCTGGGGAGCATGTGGAAGCCGGTGCGGGAGGAAAATGAGGACGGACTGACCCTCACGAATGGCAGAAGGCGAGCTAACGCGACCGCGCGAGCTGAGAACGAACGGATACTGTTTGACCCAACAGTCTCAACGGATGTGCCGCTAATGGAGTGCCTGCGTGTCTTCGCGCCGGAAACCGACCCCGAGATGCGTCCGGCCCTGAGACTAACCAGAGTGCCACAGATCTTTGATGATGACGTCGAGGTCCACACGGACGGGTCAGCGCACCAGAATGGCTTGAATGGCGCGTGCGCGGGCAGTGGAGTCTGGTTTGGGATGAATGACGACCGCAATGAGGGTGTGCGAGTGCCGGGACCCGTACAGACAAACCAGATGGCGGAGCTCCACGCAGTTGTTGTCGCGCACCGCAAGATTCCGCCCTTTGCGCCAATGCACATAGTTAGCGACTCGAAGTATGTTGTGGATGGGTTAACGAAACACTTACCGATGTGGGAGCGAAGAGGCTGGATAGGTGTCGCGAATGCGACAGCCTTCAAGGAGCTTGCCGCACTCCTCCGGACGAGGAGTGCGCCCACCACCCTGCGATGGGTTAAGGGACACACTGGTGTCCACGGGAATGAGGAGGCTGACAAGCTAGCCGCAGTAGGCGCGCTGCTGCCACCTCAATATGGCCCCCTATCCCTGCCGGCCCCGAACCGCTTCTGTGTGCACAGCGCGGCGCTGTTATACCTCACGCAGCGCTTGGCGTACCAGGGGATTAGACTGTGGAATGCGAAAGGTGAGCGACGTGCGACTGAGCGGAATGTGGTCGCGGCGTGCGCGGCTGTACAGCAGGCGTGCGGAGTGGAACCGACACATGAGTCGCTTTGGACGCTGCTGCGGAAAGACCCTGTGGCGAAAAAGGTCAGAGATTTCACCTGGCGTGCCCTGCATGACGGGTACAAGATTGGGAAGTACTGGGAAAACATACCTAGCTTTGAGGCGAGAGCCCTGTGCAGTCGGTGCGGTGTGCACGAGACAATGGCGCATATCCTCTGTGAGTGTGAAATAACGGGACAACGCCTGGCCTGGGCCCTTGCACGGGGCCTGCTGTATAAAAAGGCGATCAGGCTGCCGCACATGACAGTTGGCCTGGCGCTGGGAGGCCATACCTATACGGTGCAAGGGGATGACGGCCAGACACTGCACGGTGCGACGCGACTAGCACGAATGGTGATCTCGGAAACGGCCCACCTCATCTGGGCCATACGGTGCGAGCGTGTGGTCGGAGGGCGAGTGCCGGAGCGGGCCAGCGTTGAGCAAGTCTACTTAGAGAGGAGGTGGTTGAAGGCGATCACGGTGAGACTTTCCATGGACTGTGCGCTCACGAGCAAGAGGGCGACCAGAGGCCGTGCGCTCTCCCCTGAGAAGGTCCTGTCGACATGGAATGGAATACTTGAGGGTGATCTGGCTGAGCATGGAAATTCTGTGAGTATGCTGGGGGTTTTAGTGGGTAAGCCGCTGCCGATGTATGACCTACCCGCGGGATGAAGCCGCGGTCGGGATGGACAGGCATGCAGTCCCACACTGGAGTGCCGACAGGCGCTTGCGTGCGTAAAGCATTTCCTCCATACGGACCAACCTGCACAGAGGGGAGACCTCGCCGCATTGCAATCGTCATGAAAGGCTTAGCACGAGCCGCACATGACGAGCACCGTAAAAAAAATAAAAAAATAAAATAATAATAAAAAATAAAAACAAACGTGCGACGATCAGCCGCCGGCGCGGCCATATGCTTCAGGAAGCGACAGGCGCCTACGCGGTGCACCTTGGAAGGAGACGACGAGCCTCATGTGTGCACGTTTATCTCCATCTCTCCTCCGATAGCCACTGCACCACCTGATGCTGCTTCTCGAGAAGCTCGCGGCTGCGTATATATGCCCTTGCGCGGAGTCTCTAGGTGCCGCCGAGACCGTCAGCCTCAGTCACCAGCCTGCACGCCTTCCGCGTCTGGTCTGGTAGCCGCTCCTGGACCTACAATCGTCTGCGAATTGACTACAGATACACAGCCATGTTCAGCTTTAGGAATAGCGGCCTGAAGGCACTACTTGCCCTCGGATGCGTCGGAATCTCGGTCATTGCCATCCCTCTCGCCCCAGACCTTCCTGGTGGTAAGCACGCAGTCAATAGTCTTCTCCTATGCTTGCCTGTGACTGTTTCTGAGCTCTCTGGCAACTAGGGCTTCAAGCACGCTTCTCCGACCTGTACTCGCGATCAGAGGATATCGACCTTGACCCATATGCGCATAAACCTCGTTTGACGTTCCGAGGCGACGGCACCTTCAAGATCACCGTCTTCTCGGACCTGCACTTTGGCGAGAACCCTTGGGACGACTGGGGCCCTCAGCAGGACGTTAACAGCTTAGCTTTGATGAACACCGTCCTGAGCTCCGAGAAGCCGGACTACGTGTTCGTGAATCTATTGGCATCCCGATAGCACCTAGTTGACGCGACGCCTTCGGTTGACAGCGTTCTGAATGGTGACTTGATTACCGGGGAGAGTATGTACCAATTGCATCCCGCTTGGAAGGACAAGCTCATCTGGGTTACACCTGGCTAGACACCTTCCGCGAGAACTCTACCACGCTCATTGATGAGATCGTTGCGCCGCTGAACAAGCTGAAGATCCCGTTCTCCTCTACGCACGGCGTAGGTCTAAGATGCGAAGACATGGAATGTGAAGACGGCTTACGAATTTGACAGAATCACGACAACGAACCGAACATCACCCATGCGGAGGAGATCAGACGAGAGCTCAAGGTTGCTCCGCTGAGTTACACTCGTGTCGCGCCTTCTTGGGCGGATGGCGAGGGGTATGGTCCGGGGACGTACTGGGTCCCAGTAAGTCGGACGATCATATATGCTCCTGCCCAGGGCTAACTGGACTCCTGAGAATAGGTGTATACGAAGGCCTCCGGTTTGTATTCACTAGAATGCAAAGTTCGGTCTCGATACTCAACTGCGAACTAGATCGCAATCCCTCTCTCATCCTGTGGTTTTTCGACTCTCGCGGTGAGGCCCGTCTTTCGTCATCCTACGTCAACGTGAACTTATCGTCCATGTCAACCCTGGGTCTATAGGCGGTTTCAGCGAGGGCGCAAACTCCACAGCCCTCCCCGATTGGGTCGACGCGAGAGTCGCGGACTGGGTCAAGCTCACTGTGGCAAAGATGAACGCCGCTTGGGGACCCGCAGACAAGGTCGAGCGGGGTTCCCTTGCATTTGTACACATTCCCCCGTCAGTCCTTGAATTCCCTGCGGTTTTTCCGCATCCTCATGCTCTGTTCGCATATAGCCATGTGGTCCAAACCCTGCAGCAAAATCTCAACAGTACTCAGGATCCCGGTTTGAATGGTGCGTGTGACAGTACGCGCACTTGTAGTAGTGGCTGACGTTCAAGATATGGTACAGCGGACCTCCTAGGCTCAGGCTCCACTCAGGCTAGCGGCGACCCAGCGAACGACGGGAAGGACGAGCCGTTCTGGGACGCGGTGAATGCGGAGATCAAGAACCTGCACGGCGTCATCTCCGGTCACGGTACGCCTTTCCTGCCAGTCAACCCTTCGAGTGCACTCAAAAAATGGGTGCCCAGACCATGGGAACGAATGGTGCAAGCGCGAGCCTACCAAGAACGTGATCTTCTGCTTCGACAAGCACTCCGGGTGCGTCCATCTTACTCTATTCTTTCTGCCCCCGACTGAGGATGGCGTTAATATGTAGGTACGGAGGGTACAGCGGCACAGGCTGGGGTCACGGCGTGCGCAATGTAGTGTTCCGGTCGCCGAAGCCGAGCATAGGTCCGGAGACGTGGATCAGGATGGAGGACGGGGAGACGCACGCGCGTATTGTCATGGACAGCTCGTACAACTGAGATAGCAACGGAGCACCGTTGTGAGTACGATCCAGTAGATGAGATGAGGAGGTTTGCATATGATCGAGCTCATGGCCTCATACTCATGCCTGGGCAGTCGTGGTCGAGGCCTCGGAGGCTGTATATTCTCCGTTCGTAAGCATGGAATGGGCTTGAATGCAGGAAGTAAACGATGTCATCAATTCTGGACTTGGTTGGGATGCTGTGGGACTACTTAAAGGAGATCTACCTGTAGCTGCGATAGTGTCTGCGGGGTCATGAGAGGACCTAGTGATTATTGCACACGTACAAGAAACATGAGCGTCGACGCTATAAAGTCAAAGAACATGAAGACACATTTATGCATCAAATAGTCAGATGCCCCCATTGGCTTGAGGGATCCGATAGAACAGATGCACGGTCGGCAGGAGGCACGAAGTCCTCGCGCCGGACCTCGCGATCTTGCACACATGTCCACCCAACCTTCCTATGGCCTTGCAGCCGTCCAGCGGGCTCTTTGTTGGTGCGAGATATGTATCGTTCACTCGACGATATACGGCCAGTCCTCCGCTGCACATGGAGACAATAGCGAGAGATGCAATACGGCGGGATATGCGACGTACTGACGTCCTGTGTGGATTACTGACCGAGCTGGTGAGCATGGACCAGACGTGGTAAATTCATAGTGGAGCCAGTAACGACGATCGTGGTTACAGCGCAGAGCTACGACACAGGAGGCAAGGATGGAGAACAAGACTTGGAATGTTTCGCAGATAAGGAGTCGAACGCAGGAGCGCCGAACGGTGAGGTGGCTAGAGGCTGTTGTGGCGTGTTTGTGCGCCGGCAAGAGCCGACCATTGTTCGATTCCTTGGCCTGTGGTCGGGTTGGCCTGCCATCGTCTCGAGTCCATCTGCCCTTCCGCGCCGTCTGCACCTTTTCCTTTCCCCACACCTCTAAGTCGCCTTCACTGCTACTCTCCTGCGCATCGCGATTATCTTCTTGCATACAAGCATCTTTCAGCGATGCCGAGAAACAGAGGTGCGGTCAAACTCTCCGCAGGCGGCCCAGTCCCCGCCCCCGCTCCAGTCCCTGAACCCTCAGCTTCATCCTCGATGGCGACCAAGAGACCTCCTGCGCGTCGTGCCGCGTCTGCAGCACCAGCTCTACCGCCCACACCCCCTAGGACGACTCACAAACGCAAGCGCCGTTCTCGCTCGCGCGTCACCGACTCGTCGTCCGAGGAGGAGGACGAACACGAGGTGCCGGTCGTGGACTCAGATGGAGAGGACGAGCGAGGTCACTCGCGCAAGGTCGCCGGTGCACTGATTCTGGGCCACAAGAAGCGGCGGGTGCCCACCCTCGACGCCATCGCCGAGGAGTTGAGCGAAGCAACAGCGGAGGACGCATTCTGGCTGGGCGACGGGATGGCCGCGTCGTCGAGCGGCAAAGGAGGCGTGGCTAGCGGCGCATCTCAACCACGGCCCAAGGTGATCAAGAACAGGGCGCCTACACGCGCGCGGTCACGGACGCGTTCGCCGTCGTCCTCGCCTCCTCCTGCGCCTCACCTGCTGCGTAGGGGACATACCGGCCTCTTTTCTCCGCCGCCGTCGCGTCGCGCACCAGTGGTCGTGCCCAGACCAGCCACCCCTCCCCCGGAGCCCAAACCAAGCAAGGAACAGGAGAAGGGATTGCCAGTGCGCGACTCCCCAAACAACCCTTTCCTGTTTGGCGACTCTCCTAGCTCGGTGCCCGCTAGCGAAGGACCTAGCTCACCTGAGCCTCACACGCCCAAGAAGCGTGAGGAGAAGCCGACGATCGCATACGTATTGTGCGTCCCTTCTCTTGTCACCGTCATCGTTATCCATCATCTGTCGCTTTGCTCACGCGTTTATCGTTGATTCTGCAGCCGTGGCGTGAAAACGCTTCTTGCAAATCCGCATTATCACTCTCCTGGAGCGGCTGCTGAAATCGCTGAGGCCGAGGCGCGTGCAAGACTTCCGGTGCACCATCCCGACTTCTCGCCCATCGAGGCTTGCGAGCCGAAGCTCTTGTTCCCTGAGGCTCGAAGGACACAGCCTGCCCGCCGGCGGGCTCGCGCCGTCGTTCCAGCTCCCACCTCGCCGACCCCACGCGCGGGCAAGCGCCGGGCGGGTTCATCGTCTAGTGACGAGGGGCAGAGTGGGCCCGCGAAAGGAAAGGGCAAAGCCGTCGCCGCCGAACCAGGGCCGTCTACGATACCCGAGGTCGAGGATGCGGACGCGATGTCAGCTGCGCTGGCGGCCCGTGTTTCCAAGCGCATGCGGAAGGGCATATATGCGGACGGCGACGCTCCTCGCACGCGTCCCAGTAGCCAAGCCGGCGATGTGCCTCACTTGCCCGAGAAGGACCGCACCGACCCAATGAAGCGTGCAATGGGTCCTGTGCGCCCGGCGTAACGTGGATACTCGTTCTTCCCTATGTTTGCTACGACTGCTACGCCCCTTCTCCTGGTCCCTTCCATCGATGTTGTATCTTGCCTAGACCCTATGCTGTTGTGATGCATCGACCGCTACCCCGCCCTCACCCCACTCTCCGTCTCTCATTCTCCCGTCCCCTGCCTGGGCAATTCGTTTTGTCCCGCCTTGTTCTGCGTATCCACCCTGCGACACCCCATCCTACTCCGCCCACCCTACACCTCCTTTCTCTCCGCCACACACTACCGTCCTACCTCCCGTTCCTCAAATCTTGTATCTGCGATACGTACCCTTGCGACACCCTATCCTCCCATACTAACCCGTCCTACCTCCGCCTCTCCATCTCTCCATCTCTCTATATTGCTGCTACTGCTCTCAGTGCTCTCTCTATCCCGCCATGGCGCATATCATATTGTCTATACTCTATCCCATATCTACTCTCGAGCCTCGACGCCTGGTATATCAGTCGATATGCTACGTACCGATCGCCGATCGCCATGTTATGCACCCGCCCCGCATGTGTTAGGCTGCGGCTGGCCACGAAGTCTCCGCTTCGAACTTGAAGTCGTGTACGCGTTATGTTATGCATCTTGTTTCCGCTGGCTGTTAGAGGCTTCGAGACTCTCGTCACTTGCAATCTGTATCTAGTATTTGTCTCTTGGTATACGAGGCACTCGGTATGCTTTTCGAAATTCGTGGGCCGTGCTTGAGATGCATCGCATCGGTGTACTGCAGAGATATCCGGTGAACAATATTCGTGCGGTACCTGCAAAGACTGTCAGTACTTCGCTTGCCTCACCGCCACCACCGTCAACGTTCTCTTCCCCATCTTCCAACACCCCTCTAGCACCATAGTACACACACTCTTGCGCATACTCTGGCCATGCGGTTTCGTCCTCGCGCCGCTCGATAGAGCACAGTTACCACTAAATGATCGCCTTACGGATAGCTCAAGCTTGCGACCGACGTTCCATTGTGCTTGCATATCGGTACGCCTGCCTAGGGCCCGGGCGGCCCTGGGGAAACTGGAGAGTGTGTATGTATGTATGCGTCCTTCCGACTAGGTGACTACGCGTTCTTCACAACACCGTGGCGTACTGGTACTAGGTAGGATGCGGCCTCTGTAAGTACCGCGAAGTGGACACTGGAGTCAACTAGTCAGTGCTGTCTGCGCACTAACACCGTAGACAGTAAGTACTAGTACTAGTCTCTCAGTCCTGTGAAAAATTGCTCACCTCGAGTTAGCATCACAGGCAACAGTGACAGATTCCCGCCCTGCTCTACTCCTGGACTCGGATGCAGCTTCAACCGTGTAGGTAACGATAGGCAGAAGATACGTCAATCCCCGGGTATGCGCCGAGGGACAGGTGGGCTCGCGCACTGGCAGGATCACGTCTGCGATCTCAACTGGTGCGTCGCGACTCGCGAGCGTCGAGTCTCTTCACGCAACCAGGATTGATCACTTGTGCTATTTGATTTCCTGCTGGCGCCTCAGACGCTCCCAACCACATCCACGTGCGTGAACGCCGGAAGCCTATCCATGGCAGATTGATGGCACATCGACCGATGTGCATGGGATGCATGGAACAATGCTGGCACCTTGACGAAGTTCTCCCACCTTCGTGTCCCTCCACAAGCTCCTCCGGCCGCCAGTGCGTCTCACTCCAACATGGTGAGTTGTGATGACGGCACATCACGCTCCGTTACGAGCCTGCAACACAAGACTCACTGATATCTGTGTGATCCATGGCTGCTTTCCTCCTACATAGACCGAACAGCCCCTCGATACGCTGTCTGGCCTAGGTCGAATTGATGACAACGCAGGAGGCGATTCCTCCGCCATCGATGCCTATTATGTGGACAGCTTCATTCCCGGGCCCCATGAGCAACCCGGCCTGCCAGCCGATCCGGAGCGTCCCATCGATCCGCTGTCTTCGAGAAGAGCTCCGTCTCCGTCTACCACGTCCGGGCGCTCAACAGCGTCAGAGACCGAAAACATCGAAATCGTACCGCCTTCCAGACCTCCGTCTTCCACATCTCACGGCGCGACGACCTCAGAGGCCGGCAGCATCCTGATCGTTCCCCCTTCCCGACCCGAGTCTCCAACGGACGCAGAGATAACACAAGCCGCACCCAGCTATCGACCTTCCTCTCCTCCCTCCGTTCGTTTTCAATCGCCGTCACTCGATGAACACTTCGCGATCCCTCCCCTTCCGCCTCCGGAATCCACTGGCAGGCCCCTCGAGCCCGACGTCGAGCCTTATTATAGGAGCCGGTCACGCAGCCCTTCACTATCTGCGAGTAGTATCTACAACACCATCAAGCCTCGGTTCAGCGTCGGATCGAAGTTGAGGGACCGGATAACGAGGTCCAACTCTCGGAACTCGCAGCGCAAGGCCACCAAACCGCCGTCCGAGACGACCGCCATCGATGACGAGGTACTTGCGTGAGCAACTAGTAGGCACGCTCGAACTCATTTTGGTTATTCACAGACGCCGCCAGGCTTGGATCCGATGTCGGCAATATGGCCGGTGTACCTTAAGCACGCGCTCGACGAAGACAGAGAAACCTTGAAAGCATGGAACGCAGACCTGGACTCCATCCTCATCTTCGTATGCATATCCGCGCCGTCGGGACAGAGGATTTTGATTGACCTATAACATCCGCTCATAGGCTGCTCTCTTCTCCGCCGTCCTGACGACCTTCGTCGTTGAATCGTATCAGAGCCTCCAACCAGATCCCACATCTGAGGTTCTGCAAGCTATTCTGTACGAGCTGAGGGTCTCTCGAAATGCTTCCGCGACACAAGAACCGCCGTTCCAGGTCGACCCTTCCTCTGTGCGGGTCAACGTCTACTGGTTTTCCAGCCTTGTTATCAGCTTAGCCGCAGCGCTCATAACCATCATGGCTCAGCAATGGGTCAACTGTCTGCACACTGGACTATCCCCTATCCCATCTACGCAGGCACGGCATCGTCAATACCGCATTGATGGTATGCACAGGTGGAACCTACCCGCAATCATATCCTTCTTGCCGATCCTCCTCCACGTCTCGCTCCTCCTGTTTTTTGCTGGCCTGGTCGACTTCGTATGGGACTTGAACAGAACTGTCGGCGTCGTCTCTGCTGTCCTCGTCTGCGTCACTGCCACCATCTACGTGTCAGCGAACCTGTTGGCCTACATCTACCCCGATTGCCCCTTCAAGACCTCTGTCACTGTCTTCATCGCTGCGATCGTTAACCTGTCGACCTACGCCTACAACTGGACCTGTCTAGCCGCAATCAGTACGCGGCGCGCTATCCGTAACGTCTGCAGGCGTACAGCGCGGGTGCTCCGGGAGTGGAATCAGGATCAGCGCCGGTATCCGTCAGTGGAGGATGCCCGTTTTCGTATGCACAGGACTAGCACCTTCCCCGAGTCATCAGAAGCTCTCCATTATCCATCTTTGCGTATCGCGTCTCTCCGTAGCCAGGATGAGAAATTTATCGCGGAGAACAAGACACTCATGGACGTGCGCGTCCTGCTCTGGCTTGTACACAACACCGACCGACTGGAGAAGGACGAGGAGCTCGGCCGTGCGATCATCCACTTCCCTCACCTAATCACTCATCGACGGATATTCATCCAACAGGGAGGGCTGCGTTTCCTAGAACGCTCCCTCCAGTCACGGATGTCGGAGCCCGATGCCACTCCCGCGTTCCTCCCCAAGGAACGCCGGGACGCGTTGGTCGTCTCTATCGTGAACACAATAGCCGTCCTCGAATCGGAAGTAGAGCTGGATAGTCTCCGAATCCGAGCTGCCTTCGCTCCGGAGTACCCGATGCCTCGCAATCCAACTGAGACGTTGTTCTCCCTCATAACGCCGACGGCTAATCCCGCACAGTCCCTCCTCTCGTCATCGACGGTTCCGCTGGTCATGTCGTTCCTTCACGAGGCTCATCAGGGTCAACTCGAACTTCCACTTCTGGCCTCCGTGCTAAGGCTCTCTGTCAGAATCGTCGTGACGCCAACTGTTCTCGCGCAGTCCGGGTCGTTCGATCCCAAATCCCTTGTCCAGACTTTCCTCGCTCAGGCTTCCTACATTCCAACGACGTTTACGACTTCCGACGTCACCTCTGTGGTGAACACCATCATCTATCTCGCGCTCCATGACGTCTCCTATCCCAATCGTCAAGGCTATCTCATCCCCGTCATCGGAAACGCTCGGTACTGGCTTGACTATCTGGTGCATCTCTCCAGACAGCCCACAATCACCGGCCCTGCTCGTCTACAGATATATCTGGCCCTCTGCGCTCTTGCCTGGGCCCTAAACCCCACACGGAAGACTGGCAATGGTGACACTCGCATCATCGAACCTCGCATCCCTCGGCTCGCTGAATATCCCCCACACGGTGTCGCCCTGGGTCCCGCCGCACTACCGCTTGTATCTTGCGATACCAACCCATATCTCCTCTGCGCCGCCCTGGTCACACTAGAAGGCATCCTCTGGAGCGAGCCGCCGAGCGGCGCGGAGCAAGTGAGAGTAGGCTACGCCTTCCGCATGGAGAGGTTCCTCGTCGCGCTCCGGGATAACCTGACGGGTAGCAGGATCACAGTCCTGGAGGTGGAGGAATGCATCGTCTCGATCGCCCGCATCGCCGTCTACCTCGCGATCTTCAGTCCCGGCACGACCGAAGCGATGAGGCTCTCTCTGCTGCGCACCCTCTTCGAGCTTCTGAAGTACCTCGTGGTCTCTCCCCATGCGGAGCAGACAGCGCCGACCGCGGGTGCCGGTGGCGACGTTCGTAGGGGTGGGCTTTCTCGTCGTGCGAAGGTCGCGCCGAAGCTCCAAGAGAACGACGTCTTGAAGCGTTGGATCTATATGGCATGCGGCCGTATCGTCACCCTGTTCCTCCACGTCAGTCCTGCCAGCACCGGGCTCCCCGTCAATCCCAGCGAACTACTTTTTCCGGATAACTCTAGTACGGCGGTGGCAAGCGCTTTGATAGAGCCCCTCGAGCCCTCAGATACCGCCGGTGCCCTCGGAAGCTTCAGATCAATATCCGACCGAGAACCTGTTCAGGACACCTTCTTCGCAATCCTGCAGGACGTATTGGTACGCGGGATGCTTCCTATGCCGGGCACGAAGCCGGAGGCCGATGTCGCGACGTGGGACTGGGAAGCCATGCGCATCGCTGCCGAGTTCATCTCGCAAGGAGGTCTGCACAGACTACTCGACCTCGCCGCGAACGACGCCTCGACCGGCCACCGTGTTCTCATGCCCGTCTTACGCGCGGTGCGGGCGCTGCTCCAGGTCGACATCGACGTCTTGGACGAGTCGCACCCCCTTCAACGCATACCCATGCACGACGAGCGTCATCCGAAAAGCTTGCTGTTAACGGCCTTGCAGAAACAACATCCGTCCTCTTGCCAGGTTCTCACGGGCTGGATTCTGCAGGGATCGTCCGTACACTCTGACATGGAGGAACTCCTCGTCGAGTTCATCCGCATGTCCGGGGGCCTCGCGCTCCACCGTCCCTCGGGCACCGAGCACGTCGTTGATTCCGCCGTCTTGAACGACTTGCTCCCCTTCATGTCTGCTGCGCTGGTGGCCGATACTGGCACGACGTGGGGCAGCAGGCACCCGAGGCTGCGTCGCCACGCATGGGGAACGCTGGGGAGCGTGGTCCATCTGTATATGAGCCGCTACCCCCAGCCAACGACGAGCGAAGATCCCGAACCCAATCCCGCCCCGCCTTTCCACTTCGACGACGCCGACCCCGAGCGGACCGCCGTGGGGCTCATCAGCGCGCTGACCCTCCTGGAAATAACCGAAGGCCCGTCTGCCGAGCTCAACCGACACTGCGCCCTCTGCGAAGGCGTCCAGCTGCACGAATACGCCCGCTTCCTCCTCCTGCTCTCCGACGAGTCCCCGCTCGGCGGTTCTACCTACAAAGTGCTCCGGAAGACCGTCGCTGCGGCGCTCACGGCCATTGCCGCGCTCTGGATGTGCGAAGACGCGGAGGCGGAGGCGGTCCGCGAATGTCTCCTGCGTCACGACCTGGCGGCCACTCTGGAGTCGTTCCTACCCCTGCGGACCGATGTGGGCTCGGAAATCGCTAGGGAGATCTTGCTGAGGATCGCGAGGAGAGGGGAAGGAGTTGGAGAGGCATCTCACGACCGAAACCCATAAACATGTTAGTCTGATTTTTGCCATGGCTCGTCTCGTGTACTGACTGACTGCATGTCGCCAAGCTGTGTCCTGCTATGTTGCTGCGTCGTTTCTCATTTTCTCCTACCTCTCACGCTATCATCGCTGAACGTCCCATCATGCCTTACGAGCGCGCCCCGACGACTTCTTCCCTCCCATGATGTGTTACTGCGCTGTATCTCACGTTTGTGATGTTTACGAGTCCAAGATCTTCATTTATAATCTAGTACAGTGCGCGTTCACTGGACTGCAAAACAGGACCTTGCCGTCGGTATCAGTAGTCGGCATGACGCACACCAACCTCCCGACATACAACGACACTCGCACGCCAATCGCGGACCGCGGTTGTTCCCCGCAAGCCCGCAAAGCCCGAGCCATGGGACCATGGGCGCACGAGACGATCAGACTATGACCGGTAGGTTTGCGCGGAGTCGGCCGCCGCGGGGCTTGTGCTGCTCGGCACCGCATGAGGGCCGCGCCCTTCTCGTCGGTCCCCTCTGCGGCCGTCAGCTACGTTAGTTGAACATCGAATTCAACCGGTACAACACCGTCGCCCAGTCGCTTCTCATTTTAGTGGCTGGCGCGGGGAGTGGACTTGATGCATGTATGTACATACTCACTGTCTTGCGGATCCTGCGCTTCGCGTGAAAGCTGATTGATGAGACGCGAAGGGGGATGACCGCCCCGCCTGTTACAGCGTCAAATCCATCAGTTTCTCGCTGTCTGCGGGCGAAGGTGGGATCACCCTGCCCGCGCCCGCCGCCCGGGTTTTTATCCGGAGTCTGCGGTAGAGTTTGAATAGGTCAAAGCTGATCAAGCGACATTTATTTGACGTCGAATTGCAGAGATGTCTCTTTGAGAGCTAGGGTGCGTGCGTCGCGTTGGATCGGATGGCGTGTTGGAGCGGCCACAATTGTGAGGAGTATTGGAGCATAGGAGGTTCATCGTCACCATGATAAGCGTAGCACAACAAGGCAGCATAGCGTGACTGGCATATGCGTATGGTTTGTGAACAAGCGATGAGACTGAGACGGCCGTGGCTGTTATATTGCGTGCGTGGTGGCGGGCTGCTGGTGGTCCGCATGGCGACCGAGGCAAAGCTGGCCCTAGCGCCCAGGAAGCATCGCACGGCGACGTTCCTAGTTACCGCATAAGGGAATTTTTGCGCGTGTGCGAAAACTGGACGCGGGTGCAGTTCGGTGCAGGCCGCGAGGGGGGTGGAGTGTCGGGGCATCGACCTCCTCTCCATCTCGCATCGTCTCGTGGCTGCTTCCGTGGTGCTCTCGTTTTTTGAATCTGCTCGTCTGGAGAGCTGGTGGAGGTCGCGCTCCGTGCTGTGTCCTGCCGCTCCTTGCTTTGGTTAGACTTTCCCTCGAATCGGAATCTCAGGCTCTTCTGTCCCGCGATCTGGCGCACGGCACGTTGAGCTGACCGCTCGCTGACGTCCACGGTCCTGTATGTCCAGCGACCAGCCCGAGCCTGGCACTGCATCTCCCTCTCCACCGCGGGGCCGCTCCGCACTCTGTACGCAGTGGCCGTCCTCGTCCCTCCGCTGCTGCCGCTGCGGGTGCCAGTCGACCTTGACGCCAACGCCCATGATCCCCTCCTGATTCCCTCTGTCGACGCCCTCTCCCCGCCAACACACACCTCGCTATCCGACATCGTCGCCATCCCGACGCGACTGCCAGCGCGCGCGCCGTCCACGAGCATGCGCATGTCATACGCACCCTCGAGCTCGGAATGCAGTAACGACCCCCGCCGCACGCCCGGCCCTTCCTCATCCTCTTCACGCCTCCCCGACTCCACACCTCGCGCGCGAGCCAGCACCTCGTCCAACTCGTCCCCCCGCTGTCTTTCCCCGTCTCGGCCGCACACGCTCCCAGCTGAGCGTCGCGCATCACCCCACGCTGGACGCACCAGTCCCGAAAAGCTTCGGACGTCCTCTCCTTCTCCCCAATCACACCCAACTGGTGTCGATCGCCATCGACGCCAGACCCCTCGATCAAACGCCGCCTTCTCGTGTAGGTCGGAGCCCGTCAGTCGCGGAAAGCACAAAGTATCGAGTGGTGCACGGTGAGTCTCGCCTTCTATTTGTGCTCCTTCCGTGCACGATCCCTCTCCTCCTCCCAAATTACATTCTCTGCGGGGTCACATCGCCAAGAATACGTCCCTCCCGTTTTGGCTCTGTGTGCGCGCCGTGTTTGCCGCTGTGTGTATGCTCATATGTCGCCCACTCTGCAGCTCGATGCTCCGCTGGTCCGCGGTGGCCGTGCTCTTTCTCCTCAGCCTCCCCTCCGTGCCTCGTGCCCGAGCAGGCGTGGTCCCGCTCCCCTCGCGCCACGATGCAAGCCAAGCCCCATCCGTCAACTTGCCTTCCTCCCCGGCGGCTCCCGGCGCCTACCCGTTCCTTCCCCAGTGGAGGCGACAAGCAACGGGGCCCGCTGCGCCAAGCGGCAGCGGGGATGGCTCGTCGACGTCGAGCGCGACAGCCGCAACGACGAGCGCAGCCACCAGCAACGCCTCGTCCGCGCCCGTCACGACGTCTGCGAGCGGTACGGAGTCTAGTTCGGCTCCCGCCTCGCAGAGCTCCACAGGTGCCGCGAGCTCTGCATCGTTCGCGTCGTCGCCGGTGGATACGACGGCCACGGGGCGATCAACGGCACCGGCCGTGCCGCCGGCCTCTGGCAGCACGTCGGGCTCCTCGTCAGGGATCCTCTCCTTGGTGAGTTTTCACGGTCGTGTTCCGTTCGCGCGGCCGCTCACCTCGACGTCTGTTCATCCGCAGCCGACGAGCCTCAGCTTGACGTCGGTAAGCTTGCCGACGTCGCTCTCGCTCCCAACGTCAATATCACTTCCGACGACCATCTCTGTGTCCTCGCTCTCGCTGTCGTTGCCCTCGATTTCGCTGCCGACCACGACCGCGCAAACGCGGCCTCCTTCAACGACCCCGACGACCACCACGAGGATCACAAGAGTACCCATGTCTTCGTCGACCACGACGAGCGCGGCTAGCAGCGGAATGAGCTCATCGTGAGTGTTTCATTCGATCATTTTCTTCGTTTCTTGCCCCTCTTCCATATGAATTTGCGAACCTCCTCGGGTGCGTGCAATGGGTACATACTACGCACCACATGCAGTGCTGGCAGAAGTGCCTATATGCGTGCGCCTCCGGTGGCTTCGTCGACGTTGCCGCTTTGAGATCCGCTGTCGTCGCGCACGCAGGAGTCTCACCATATATTGGTCCGTAGTACGTCCAGGACCGGACCGGATCCGTTGTCTTCGACGACGGCCTCATCTGTCTCGTCAAGTGCGTCCAGGACCACCTCGGGAACGGTCTCGTCTGCCTCTACCTCTACGACGTCATCGTCTAGCTCGTCGAGGACTACTTCTTCCTCGACCTCCGCTTCCACTTCATCTTCTACCGCCTCTACGTCTTCGTCGTCTGCACCCTCATCTTCCTCATCGTCCACGACCTCATCTTCACCCTCTTCCAGCGCACCCTCGACGTCTTCTACCACTTTGACGTCTTCCACTACCTCGACGTCTTCCTCGACGTCTTCTTCCTCCGCATCTTCTTCCTCCACGACATCATCCTCTTTCTCAACGAGCTCATCCTCATCCACGTCTTCATCCTCATCTTCCGCGTCTTCTTCATCTATGTCCTCCACGTCTTCCTCCTCAGTCTCATCCTCATCCTCTGCCACTTCGTCCAGCACGACAGGCAGCGGCACGATCACGAGCAGCTCCGCCTCTGAGTCTGCGTCTGTCACGACTTCTTCCTCTGTACTATCTGTGTCTAGCTCCAGCGCTGTCTCCTCATCCACCACCGTGGCCCCCTCTAATACTGTCTCTAGTATTTCTGCGTCATCGAGCTCGTCAACGCGCACCTCATCGTCGGTATCGTCGCGGCCAGTACTCGGTCCTACTTCGACTCCACCGACTTCAACGCTAGAAGCCTCGACAGTCACAGTACGGTCGGCCACCACTTTGTTCACGACGGTGGTCGAAACGACGACCTTCACGTCAGACGGCAGGACACAGACAAGCACGTACACGACGATCGTCGCCACTGGCACCCTGATCCCCAACGCGGGCTCTGCCAACAGGAACATGTAGGTCTCCTTGCTGTCAATGGGTAGACGAATGGGTGATGCTCATATGCGCGAACACAGCTTTGCCCATGACAAGGGTGCCCTTGCTGGTGTTATCATTGGCGTCGTCGCGTTCCTCGGCTTGATAGCTGCTTGGGGCGTGTTCGCCTATCGCCGGCATCGCATTCACCGCATGCAAGCGGAGGCCGCCGCGGCCGCGCTCGGCCGTGGCCTTGGAGGCACACGCGCACTCGTGCTGGATGAGGAAGACGACGACCATGGCGCGACGCGCTTCGTAGGCACCGGCCCCGTGTCGCACCCACCAGGCGGCGGGGCGGTGGCTTACGATCGCCTCAGGGGTGGAAACAATCTAGGATCGCCCACGGACGAGGAAGGCGGGATGAGCCCGGTCGGCGACGCGCGGGGCCAGGACGACGCAGGCGGCGGAGTGGTGGGCCTCGCCCCCATTCCCATCGTCGGCGCGGGGGAAGACGCATCTCTGATGCATCCCGCGAACCGCTCCGCAGCGGATATCACGCTGCCTGGTCCCGGAAGCTCCGAAGAAGAATTGGGCGTGCTCCCTCCCCTGAGGCCGCCGCAGTCCCCGACACGCTCGGTCGCTTCGCGGCCGTCGTCTGGTCCCGGACCCGAGCCTGCGGCATGGCTTGGGGGCCGCGCAGTCTCGTATAGCTCCCTTCGCAGCCCGAACGACCCGTTTAGGTCGGAATTGGCACCGCCAGGCTCGCCTACGTTCCCCGCAAGTCGGTCGTCGGTGTACTCGGACGAGGGCATGTCGAACGCCGGTCACGTATCGCTCAGCCCCGACGTACCGCTTGTCGCTGGCGCGCTCGGCGCCGCGTACACGAGCAGGAACGCGAGCATGTCGTCGCACGGACACACCGGATCGTCTGCGCATGGACACGCCGGCGCAGGGACTGGCTCGTCTTCGGGCGGGCATGGCTCTTCCTCTGGCCACAAGACTGGATCCTCCTCCGGACACAAGACGGGTACTGGCTCGTCGTCGGGCCACATGCGCAGCTCGCACGGGAGCACTTCAGGTCATGCACCCCTCATCGGTCCGCCCCTCCCATCCAGTCTTCTTCCGACGCAGACACAGCCGCCCGACGCGCCGCCGTCTTCGTATCGCGACGTCGGCGACGAGGAGAGTGGTCGTATACCCGGCAACCAGCGGCGCATGAGCGGCTTCCTTGGACGCTCACTGCGAGGCCTGCGTATCCGCAGCGCGCGGCAGTCCGTCACGTCCCTCAGTGGAGTCGCGACCCCGCCGACGAGCGCCACCTCGCCCTCAGCGTCCACGATGCTCCTCGCCTCCGGGAGCCCTCGGCAGTCGGTGTACGATCCGTCAAGCGTGCGCCCGTCGTCGATCTTCCGACCGCAATCACCGACGCTCGGCTCGCTCCCTGAGCCCGCCCTCTCTCGTGGAACGACGGTGACCGGGGCAGCTGCGGCTGCCGGTGCGCACCCGCCAGGGCCGTACCAGGTCACCGCGAGCGGGATGCCCGTGTGGGCAGGCCTTGGTGCACTGTTTGGACAGCCGGCGATGCCTAGCCCGGCGCTGACGGAGGGCTCGAGCGTGAACGTGCCCGAGGGCCTGCTCGACCCGCGTCTGGGGCTCGGAGCGCTGAACAACCAAGGGATGCAGAGCCAGGGCGCGCTGAGTTTCAGAGACGATATGGACTACTCCAGGCCGATTGGAGGGGTGAGTGCTTTCTCCGAGATGTTACTATCAACAGTGCGCTGACGATGGTGATGCAGATGGTGAACAACAGGCAGTACAGCCGGACGACGATCCAGACGGTGTCGACGCGCTCCGCGCGCGACTCGCCGCGGCGCCCGTCGCTCGAGTCGCGCGACACGCAGCAGACCGTCGCGTCGACCGTGCATCCGCACGCCGACGCCGAGGGCCCGTCCAGGTCCAACGATGGGCACACCGCCGAGTCGTAAGCTGCCGCCCGCTGTGTTTCGCACTTGGTTTCGGTTGTGGGACCCGTAGAGACCTTTTACTTACGATCCCTTGGGCTGCGCGCGTACGCTTTCCTAGCATACCCCTCACACACGCTTACAACCCCCCTTCCACCTTCCCGCTTCGCCCTTCGCCCTTCGTACGTTGCATGCACGCGTTCACGTTGCTTTGCCCCGACCGTCTGCTAGACCATCGACCCTCGACCCTCGAAACACACACACGCTTAGTCGCCTGCTGCCCCCGTTCGTTACTCACGCTCGTTGCTCGTTGCCAGCCGCTCCCCGTTCCCCCGTGCCACCGTGCCACCGCCCCCAACCATCAGACTGCGGTCCCCAGTTATAATCTCCGGCGATATTACCCGCTCCTCACGACAAAACGCCGCTCGTCCCCGTCGACCGTTCCCCTACCTCCTACCCTTACCTCCTACCTCCTACCCCCTACCTAACTCCACCCGGACCCGAACGAACCGCATTCGTACTTCTTACTCCGTACTATACACACACTGCTAACTCCTGTCGTCCGCACCCGCACCCGCTCGCGCTATCGTGATCCCCTCCCGACTTCGATGTATACCCCTCCGCCTCCCCTCATCCCCCCGCCACCCAATGACTTTGCCCTTGCCCTCCAGCGACGGTGGCCGACGCTGCCGCCGCGGGACTCGGACGCGCGCCGAACTACTTCGTCTGCGTACACGCCACTACATATTACTATCGCCTACTGCTACTGCCTACTGCCGCCGCTGCTGCTGCCACTGTGTGTATCCGTACTTGCCCCGCGGGCCTGCGCCGCGTCCCATACACGATTTATGACAATTTAGAACAGAGAACGAATATAGGCCCATGTGTATACGGCTTCGCGAATCGCGATCGGCTCTGAGCGGTGGTGGTTCGGAGGGGCGGGCGTGCGAGCGGTCGCGCTGCGCGTACGGCGTACGCGGAGGAATCCAGGGATTCGAAGGTGCGTACCCGTTGCGACATGGTATACCGAATAATTCGTACAGAGTCGTGTGTTGTTACATTGATTCCTATCTCTTCTCGCATCTCGACTCCACCTGCTGAGAACTCCACACCAGCCTCCAGGTCACAGCCATCCTCTCGCTTTGAAGTCGTCCAGGGTGTCCTTCGTCGTCTGCTCGAGCGTCCGGAAGGGCACGCCCAGGATGCGCCGCTCCTTCTCGGGCGCGTACTGGAACAGGTGCACGGCCTTGGACGGGTCGTACGCCGTGTTGCCTGCGGGGAGCTTGGGCTCCAGGCGGTGCGCGGCGGATACTGCCGACCGAGCGGATGGGTCAGTGATCTTGTGTTGCGATGTCGATTGGCCATGGAGAGGCGCGAGAGGGTGCTTACCCCAGTCTTGCCACTTGTACGGGCCGGCGCTGACGATGATGCGCTCGCCGCCTGCCTCGGGCTTCTGGAGCGCGAGGACGTGCGCGAGGGCGAGGTCGCGCACGTCGACGTAGGACGATCTGTGGGGCGGGGGTTGCGTCAGGACTTGCACTCTGAAGAGGCGGCGGGGCAGGTTGATTGTTGACTTACCCGACGTTTGCGAGCGTGTCATTGTCGACCTCGCCCTTCACGACCTTCAGGTACCACTCGCGCGCGGACTCGTTCAGGCTCTCCGCGCTGTCCACGCTGTGAATCACCGGTCCGAACACGAACGGCGGGTTGAGCACAACGAGGTCCCACGGAAGCTCGCCCTTGTGCTGCTCGACGAACGCCCACGCGGCGCGCTCCGCGAGCGTCTTGCTCGCGCGGTACTTGCTTGGCGCGGCCGCCTGCGCGCCCTGCTCGCGCACCTCGCGCACGCTCAGCTCGTTCCAGTCCTCCTCGGAGAACACGCGCGGGGTCGTCCCGACGGTGAGCACGGCCGCGCACGAGGAGGTGACGACGACGCGCTTCACGGCGGACCCGTGCTTGAGCGCGGACTGGAGGATGCCGGTCGTGCCGTGCACGGCGGGCACGATGAGCTCGTCCGGCTCGACCGCCTTGAAGTGGAAGGGCGAGGCGGTGTGCTCGATCGCGTCGACGCCCTTGACGGCCTCGTCGAACGCGCCTTCCTAAATGATGCGATCCGCGTGTTCAGTATGAAATTGGGGCGGTGCGTGGGTGGTGAGGATGGTGCGCACCTTGGTGATGTCCTCGACGATGACGAGCTCGAGCTTGTCGCCGTAGGACTTGAACGTCTCGCGGAGGTGGGCCGCCTTGCTCTCCGAGCGGACCGTCCCGCGGACCGCGAAACCCTCCTCAAGCAGGGTTTTGACGACCCATACGGCGATGAAGCCGTTCGCGCCGGTCACAAGAACCTTTCCAGAGCTAATTGCGGGCATGGTCAGTGTCAGTGTGCGAGTCCCGAGGTGTGGGAGATGAGAGAGGTATGTTCACGAGCTTATATAGGCTGCTGCAGGGGCGATTCGGATAAGGCGATCGGAGTGCTCTCACCCTTGCAATCGCGCGATAGCGTCATTAGCTCGACGTTCACAGCAGCACCCAATCACATTCATACTCTCCTGGCGCTGCAGCCCGTCGGCAGAACAGCTTTCGCGCGTGAACCTTTACAGACATGGCCACCTGCGGGTGGGTTATGCAGACTGGGGGATCCAGGTTGGGGCGTTCCCTAAGGGATCAGCATCTAACTTCCACAGCGTACCGGTGAGCGCAGCATATTCCGGGTACGCAATGTTTGGCACACCCAACGACTGGCTTCAAAGTGTACAATTCACATACTCTATGCACGATGCGGTCTTCTGCTGGAGCCTGGGTATAGAGTCAAGAAGCGTTTACAGCCATCCTCTTGCCTTGAGATCCTCGATAGTATCCTTCGTCGTCTCTTCAAGCGTGCGATAACGTATTCCAAGGATCCGCTGGCTCTTCTCTGCGTTGTAGCTTATTAGCTGGTGGACCTTGGCGGGATCATAGGACTCAGGATCCCCAGGTGGGATCTTGTCGGAATACCGACGTGCTGCGTTGACTGGAACGCAGGATGGTCAGGCGATTGTGGCTCACAACCGAGAATGTCGAAAGGAACGTACCAAACTGCTGCCACACGAACGGTCCTCCCCGGATGATGATTCGCTCTCCTCCAGCGGCTGGGGTGATCAACGCGAGGACCTCTGCGTGCGCCAGGTCCCTCACGTCGACAAATTCAGCCCTGTCACAGACGGTCAGTATCTGCGCGTATCGGCTCTCCGGCATCGACTTGGATGAGACTCACCCATTCTTCACCAGAGCGTCTCCCGACAGGTCGCCCTTCACGACATGGTTGTACCAATCCCCCGCCGTCCCGCCGATCGTCTCCGCCGAGCGAGCCTCGTGAAGGAACGGCCCGAAGATGAACGGCGGGTTGACGACGACGAGGTCCCACTCTAGCGCGCCGCCTGCTTTCGTTTTCTCCGCCTCGTAGAAGTCCCACGCGGCGCGCTCAGCCAGGAGCTTGCTCGCGCGGTACTTGTTCCAGCCGGCGGCAGCGCGCCCGTTCTCCTGGACATCCTTGACCGCATCCTGGTTGAAGGCCGTCTCGTCGAGGACGCGCGGGGCGTCTCCGGGCTTGGGGGTACTCATGACCGCGGCGGTGGACGAGGTGATGACCACGCGCTTGACGGTCGCGCGGTTCTTGTGGGCACTGTTCAAGAGACTCTTGGTGCCCTGTAAAGCAGGTACGATGACGTCGTTTGGGTCGTCCGCTTGGACGTTCACTGGCGAGGCGATGTGCAATATCGCGTTGACATCCTGCGCCGCGGCATCGAATGCGCCTTCCTGCAGTAGTCAAGGCAGAGCATGATCAGTATCCTGGTTGTATGTTGATATGCCAACTGCGGGGTTTGCTGACCTTTGTGATATCTTCTACGACGACCAGCTCCAGTTTGTCGCCATGTGCCTTGAAGAGCTCGCGGAGATGCGCGCCTTTGCTCTCTGAGCGCACTGTCCCGCGCACGACGAAGCTACGCTCTAGCAGATACTTCAGCGCCCAGACTGCAACGTAGCCGTTCGCCCCGGTGACGAGTACGCGACCAGAAGTGATCGCAGGCATGGTTGAACTTCGCGTAGATGTGGTCGATGCAGTAGGGGTACCTGGTCGAGTGGGCTGATGGACGCTCAGAGTCTGCTCCGCACGAAGCAGTCAGTGCCGGGGTTTTATACGACCATGTACGAGTCATGCATACCTCACTCTCGCGACATCCATCGATGCGTCATCGCACGACTGGTCGACAGCGTGCGCACGTAGCGCAATTTGAACATGGCCAGTGGCGTCTGCTGCTTCATAAGCACTGGCTTCTATCGTCGTCGCTTTGGTCACCAGACACCCGCACAGAAGCGCAAGGTATACGATGCCTCGACGATGATAGTGGGCGTTGGTAAGCGATGTCCTTGGATCCTGCGCCGCTGGGTAGAGAGTAGCTCAAGGTGGTGGTGGTTGTGCAGTGCATACTGTACACTGGTCTAGCGGCTCCAGCCTGAGGCTGGAACAGGCGTAGGCGCGCGCTCAGCGCTCAGCGGCCGAGCTCAGTCGACTTGGCGGTTCGTTGCCGCGCGGGCTTTTCCATCCTGCTTCCTCAACCATGTAGACTCGCAAGCCAGGCATACCCTCCTCCTCACACCGATTGGGGGACCGAGGCAGGGCCCCAGGACGATGTGGGTATACAGGTACGATGATAATGGGATGACATGTACACACGATAATACTACACCAGGACATTAGCACTTTGGCTCTACTTCCGACGTCGAGCCAGTCTCTACAACCACCCCCTAGCCTTCAAGTCTTCGATTGTATCCTTAGTGGTATCTTCCACGGTGCGGTACTGGATGCCTAGGACGCGGCGCCCTTTCTCGGAGTTGTACCTCACGGAGTACGAAGCCTTGCTGGGGTCGTGCGACGGATCCGCTCCTGTGACCTTGTCGGAGTACTTACTCGCGGTGTTGACTGCAGTGCATGATTAGTTGGTGCGTGATGCTTTGCTACAGGCAAAAAATCAAGAGGCTTACCGAACTGCTGCCAGGTAAATGCCGACCCGCTGGTGATGATCCTCTGGTCGGCCGCGTCGGGGGTGATGAGGGCAAGCACTTCGGCATGCGCGAAGTCGCGCACGTCGATGTACTCGTACCTATCGGACACGGCGTCAGCACGAGCTTGTGCACCATCCACTGACACTGAAACGTGTCAATACTCACCCGTCCTTCAAGAATCCGCCATGCGCCACAATGCCGTTGACGACGCGATCATACCAGATGCGCGCGGTCCCGCCGAGCGACTCGAAGGACGGCACCTCGTGCAAGACCGGGCCGAAGATGTACGGCGGCGCGAGGACGACGAGGTCCCACCCGAGCCCCTCGCTGTGCTTCGCCTTCTCGCGCTCGTAAAGCTCCCACGCGGCGCGCTCCGCGAGCACCTTGCTCGCGCGGTACATGTCCATCGACGCCGCGCCGCGCCCCTTCGTCTTGACCTCGTTCACCGCGAAGTCGTTCCAGTTGCTCTCGTCGAACACGCGCGGCGCGTCTCCGGGCTGGGGCGGCGTCGCGACCGCCGCGCAGGAGGACGTGAAGACGACGCGCTTGACGGTCGCGCGGTGCTTCACGGCGCTCTGCAGGAGGTTGACGGCGCCCTTGACGCCGGGGATGATGAGCTCGTCCGGGTCTTCCGCGTTGAGGATGACCGGGGCAGCGATGTGCAGGATCGCGTCAACGCCATCCGCGGCAGCGTCGAACGCGCCTTCCTGGAGGAGATGGTAGCTAGGTGAGTGCATGCAACTTCACTCATGGCGAATGTCGACATGCCTTCGTGACATCGGCGACAACGACCAGCTCAAGCTGGTCGCCGTGCGCCTTGAAGAGTTCCTTGAGGTATGTGCCCTTGCTCTCCGAGCGGACCGTACCGCGGACCGCGAAGCTCCGCTCGAGGAGGTACTTCAACACCCACACCGCGACATAGCCGTTTGCACCGGTCACGAGCACGCGTCCTGATGTGACTGAAGGCATGATAGTGTCAGGGAAGAGAATGAGAGGGATGCTTTGGGAAGTGTCGCTCCAAGCTCGCAGGGTTTATATATACTACACCAGAGCAGCTTGCCTGCGGATTCCGTCATCCCACGATCGTCCTTCTCGCTGCTGGAGGTGCACTGTTTGACCATGGTCGTGGGCCGTTCCCATCGGACAACCGCCCATCGCTACGTGCACGCGGACGTGCGCGACGCGGGGTGCTGCATAAGCAGCGGCCGTTTTGTTAGGTCATGGCTCACCCTCAAAGTCGTTCTCAGAGGATAATGTCCTGCAGATCAGGCAATATCTGCCGCAGGACGCGCAAGCTGTGCCGAGGTACTACGTGCCTCGAGGAGGAGCTTATTACTGAGCATTATCTTGATCTGATCTCGCCCTCGGCGTTCGAACGAGAAGCCCTATCTGCTGAGGTGAGCATGCGCATTCAAGGGGACGACACGGTCGACATATCCAAGCCAACACAACGATGGCATGCAGACGTACTGGCGAACGTAAGACGCTGAGAAAGCGTCGGTCGACGGCCTCATCGTTGTCCCCGTTCGTTGGCCTTGCGCGTGGTAGCTGGATATTGATAAGCTGCCAAGCAGAGATTGTGGAGATCATCATGGGTCTGTTCCTCGTCGAATCTGACAAGTCTTATTGCTGAGAGTCCTTCCATGCATTGTCGGACGAGTTCGGCCATGATATTGACAAGTAACAAACCCGTGTCGGGCCACTCGCATCTCTCTATGGCACACTGCCAGTGCCATCTTATGGTACGCGTGCATGCGACTATGGCAGCATACGGTCCTACTGAAAGAGTATTGTCATCAGCTTTCCGAGGTACGATGTTCAGATACATCATCATCACCGAGTCCGACGACTGTGACCTTCACTGGTAGGCGACCGCGCGACGAATAGTTCAGGCCAAGCTGTCATAGTGATTAATCCACTATCTCTCATTAGAGACCAAACAGTATCCATCCGCATCTCTAGTGGGAGGCTGGACTGTGGATGGATCCAGAGACCATTTCTGGATCCATCCAGAGATGCCCAAGGTTTTGGTTGCCGCTGCGCGTTTCCAGCACGTGGATGCGGTAGGCTTTTCCTTTTGGGTCTCTCTTCCGTTTGTCAGGCCTTCCTCTTCGGGATTCCCTTCATGCACTCCTTGCGCCTTCCGTCGCACCTTCCTGTTTAGGTTTCCCTTCCTCCCGGGAGACTATATTCCTCGCGCCTACCGCTACGCCCGCCCCTTTTGGGTTCCCTCCTCCTCCCGCGCCTACCCCTACGCCCGCCCCTTTTGGGTTCCCTCCTCCTCCCGCGCCAA
>KQ464095.1:378770-391650 GCA_001304625.1 Trametes sp. AH28-2
GCCGCGCTCTCCGCCGCGCATCCGCCGCGCTCTCCGCCACGCATCCGCCGCGCTCTCCGCCACGCGCGCTCTCCGCCGCGCATCCCGCGCGCTCTCCGCCGCGCATTGTACCGCGTACCGCGCGTCGGAGCATCCGCACCTCCTTATCCGGGTTACCCGCCACGTATCGCCCACCTGCCATACCTCTCCACGCTCACCGCATCGCGCGCCGCATCTCCACGCTCCCCGCATCGCGTGCCGCATCTCTACGCTCTCCGCGCGCCGCCCACCCGCTGCGCCCTCTGCCGCGTTCCCCTCCGTGCCTACCACTTCCCCTTCCCAATTGGGTCTCCCTATCTGACCCAGCTCCGCAGTCGCTCTACTTACCTTACCGTGCTTAGCGCTGCTCATTTCCTCTTCATAGTGGGCTAGTAGATGCCAGATGAGGGGGCGGTCTTCATGTGCAAAATCTACGGAGTCCCTGTGAATTTGCAACATACACAAAATCGATGAATTTCATGTGTGATATATAATGCATGTCTTTCGCAGTCATGCTGCTTTGAAATGGACAGTATAAATGAAGTACGGCCTCATGCGTCGTACTTTGTACTTCGTCAGTGAATAATGACGTCACCTGACACACAAGCTTCAACATGTCAGATCTGTCAGATCTCATCGCACAACGTCATGATCGACACTTTTCCGGAGGTCCCTGAGACA
Organism: Trametes sp. AH28-2; assembly: GCA_001304625.1. Taxonomy (NCBI): domain Eukaryota; kingdom Fungi; phylum Basidiomycota; class Agaricomycetes; order Polyporales; family Polyporaceae; genus Trametes; species Trametes sp. AH28-2. The sequence continues at coordinate 379,470 of KQ464095.1, forward strand.
CCGGCGCTAGGTCCTTGTGGGCGTCGATCGTTTACGACGTACAAGTATAACAAGTGCCCGCGGTCCTTAGATGCTCTGTCACCGTCAAGGCAGCGGTTCCGTGTGCCTTCCGACGGCCTTTACAACAAGAAAACACTATTCATATGGTATGTACAACAAGAGAGAGAATACACGACGGGACAGTACAACGTGTCAGGATTATTTGCACTATGTACTACGAGAATTACGAGAGCAGACCTGCAACGCAAAATCACAACATGTCAAGACTTTTTATGCAATGTAGTACGAGAGTTACGAGAGCGGACCCACAGCGCGACATCACAACGTATCAAGAAACCCATTAACAGAAGGGCTTACGAGACCCGCGCGCCGACGGCGACGGCGGGATTTTAGGTGCTCGCCGCCCGCGATGGCGAGACTTCACCAGGCGCGCGCCGTCGGCGACGGCGAGCCTTCACCTGCGCGTCGACGGTGACGGCGGGACTTCGCCCCTTCACCAGCGCACCGGCCGCAATGGTGGGGCTTCACCTGCGCTTTGTAACGCCGCGACGCGCGCCCGTCTGCGCGCCGCCGCGACGCGCGCCCGCCTTCGCGCCACCTCGTCCAGCACTCGCTTTCGTCTTGTTAAGCTCCGTAAGCGTCTCACCAGCATTGCCGGCCGCCGTGACCCGCGCGCCAGCGTTCGCCTTCGCCTTACCCCGCGCGGCAGCCTTCCCCGCCGCCCCACCCCGTGCACTAGTCGAGCGCGTAGTGCGCGCAGCCTCTGCGTTGTCTACCGCAACCGCGGCCACCTTGTTCACCTTCGGACGCTTTGACGGAGGCTCGGCAGCTTCGTCGTAGCGACGAGGAGCCTTACGGGAGCGTTGAGGACGCTCCCCCTCCGCCTGTGTGTCAGTCCCAGGCGCGCAAGGGGTGTGGGCGGACACAGAGGCGCGGGCGACAGCCTCGACATTGGCGACAGCCTCGACGTTGACGACAGCCTCGACGTTGGCGACAGCCTCGACGTTGACGACAGCCTCGACGTTGGCGAGAAGGTCGAGGCCCGAGGGCAGAGGGTTGACGGGAGGAGTGTCCCCGGTGGCGCCGGCTTCGATGTCGAATGGTACCATGCCTTGCGGCAACGCATCGCCACTACCAGGAAGGAAACCCCCTTGGTCGAAGCCAAACGGGGCGTCGTTGAACGTGCCGGTGTCGTCCAATCCGAGAAGTCCCAGCAGGCCGTCGTCGAGCTCGTCGGATAGGAGCGGGAACGGGTGCCCGACGCCAGCGAAATCGATGAGCGTGGTTCCATCAACGGGCGCTGGAGCGAGGTTGGGCTGAAAACCCTGCAGGAGAGGGTCGGTGATAATCGTGGCCTCCACGAGCGACGCTGGTGGGATCATTCAGTATCCGACGGCATTGAGGAAGCCATCAAACTATACGTACCGTTAGGCAACTCGTTGCCGCTCCCAGCGAGCGGTGGCGTCGGAGCTGAGTCGGGAGGCAAGTCCGCGGAGGTAGGTTCGGACTCCTCCGCTGCCGCATCGGGATATACCACTGGAAGCGCTCTTCGTGCACGCTCGTCGCGCGCTGTTGTGTTAATTAGCCCAGTGCGGATGTCCTGTGAAAGACTACGTACGGAAGACACCCTTGGCGAAGTGCACCATGGGTCGAACATATTGGTCCTTGAAGTTGAGCGAAACCTGCTCGAAGGTGTGGCCAGCATCCGTAGTCCCGAAATGGCAGCTATCAATGGGAGCGTTAGCACTCCTTCATCGACGTTGCCGACGCGAGGGAAGCACTTACGCGAAACTGGTAATATCGCCGCCGTCCTGCGGGCTGGGGCCTGCCCCCACGACGGTGAAGCACCACCCGCACACGCCCGCAATAGGCGCCATGATGCGCTCAATCCAGCCCGGTGCCGCGTTAATGGCGCTGTTGAAGGATGCTGAGCAACTTCGCCACCACTAGTGAACGCATCACATACCGTTGATAGTCCTCGGGTGTCCTGCTCTGGCCCAGGGACACGGGGACGGCCAACAAGCGCGTCTCGTCCACAACGCGAGCCGCCACTGCCTCTTTGACGGTGTCCGGCTCTGACTCGTACATGTCGTCCAAGGCCTTGCGGGTGATCGCCATCGTCTCGGCGCGCGATAGGACTCGGCGCTGGCCGCTATCATGGCGGGCGGCTTCGAGGAGTGCGCTCACGAGTCCGCGCTTCGTGTCGTCGTAGTACATACGGATGTACACCTCCCTTGCGTGAGGCGCACGCCTCGTCCTCGCTAACCCGGTGATCTCGCGGGGAAGGGGCGCGGCGGCCGCGCGCGCGGTGCGCGACTGGCTTGCGTGGTTGTGAAACCACCGTTTTAGTTGCTGGAGACCCGGTCAGATGGTCTATCTCTAGTATCTCTGAGATGTATCCGTGAACTCACATTCTGCCTCTTGATTTCGGCCGCTACTAACTCTGCGTTCTGCTCCGGCGTGAGGCTCGAAAGGTCGACGTCTCCGAAGAGAACCTTGATCTCCGGCCACTTGAGAAACCAGTTATGGCTCAAGGTCGCCCGCCAGTTCTTCAGCCGACCCTTGACACGAGCCTCCTGGAACGCTGGCACCAGAGCTGTAAGCCACTCATACTGTTCAGCGGTAGTCCAGGATGGGGGAGCCATTGCGTGTCCTTTCGGTGAATGCAGAGATGGGAGACAGGGGTGCGCGGGATGCGTGCAAATTGGAAAGGCAGAGGACCTCATTAAGGCGGGGATATGGGCGTCTGCGCGAAGCACACAGGCGTGTGGCGGATGCGAATAGTGACACACGATGCGCGAGATCCTACACGTTGTAGTCCTGGTATGGTGGTACACCTGTACACTCAATGATAAAGAGATCAGCCAATGGCGTGCATAGCGAAGGGGCACCTTGGAAGTATAAATCCCTGCAAGACCGACACCCTTCATCTGCCATCGTTCTCGCTCCTCTCTCCCCCCTTCTTCTAAACATTCCAATGCGTGGAGGAAAGGAACGTGGGGACGCGGGCGACGAGCCCGCGCACCCGCTGTTCAGCATCCCGCAGTTGTTCGAGATGCTGCTCCACTTGGCGGAGCAGCGTGCTCGTGCGTACCTCGTAGCTCATCCGGGGGACTGTTGTCTCATTCTCATGTCTTCTAGGAGTTCAACCGAGCCGCGAACCACGGCAGCCCTGTCTGAGATGCCTTCGTCGGGACATGTACGGTAAGTCGAGTGCCAGCGGGGTATAGCGGAGACCAACAGTTACTGAACGTATACGAATAGGCGAAGGCGCTGCAGCCGAAGGCGAGGCCGTTGCTGATGCGCCCGAGGAGCCCGAGGCCTCCGAAGCGCCGTCCAGCGCTCCCGACCCCGGCGATCGCCGTTACTGGTCCAACGTCTCTCCCGACTCGGCGTGGATGAAGGCTCACCTTCCCGACCGCCTCCCGGATCCAACACTCTCCCCCTCCGTAGCTCAAAACCCTGACTGCACCACTAATGCTCCCGGGGAAGATGCCATAGCGTCGGGGCCCACCAGCACCTACTACTCGTCCCGTGCGAGTAGCCCCAGCCCCTCGCGCATCATTCCTCCGCGCCGCTTTCGCGATACCGTCACCAACCCTGCGCCCCCTGCCCCGAACCATCCTGAGGCCCATCCTTCCCCCTCGCGGCCCATGGCTGCCGCGAGGACTTCCTCTCGCGATTCTCAAGCTGTGGCTGGTCCTGCAACGACGCACACCTCGTCTCGTCATCGGTCTTCCACTTCTATCCCTGCCTCGGCCGTGGCACCCACTACGTTCGCCGCTGCTGTCCCCGCTCGCGCCACCTCGGCATGGCCTGCCGCTGCGGCGGGCCCGCATGTAGGAACAAGACCGCCTGCTCCAGCCGCCCCTCCCGCCGCTGCCCCTCCTGTCGCTGCTGCCCCCGTCCCTGCCCCACACGTCGTAGCTGCAGCCCCTCCCGTCGCTGCCGCTCCTGCTTCAGCCCCTCCCGTCGCTGCCGTGGTGCCCGCCGCGGCTCTGCCGGCTGCCAATGTGCATGGCGGCCAGGATGGCACACCTCAGGTGTGGTACGTCGTGACACGTGGGCGGCGCGTTGGCGTCTTCGACAACCAGTACGTCACGCTCACCAGTGCTTCCATACGCATATCAAGCTGACTGCCCGGGTAGCTCCCTGGTTGTCTGGTCGGTGACGGGCGTGCGCGGCAACGCATCGCGGTCGTTCGGCACCCGCGAGGAGGCCGAGCGCGCCTACCAGGATGCGTTGGACATGAGGATTGTCCAGGAGGTCCCTGCCCCTTGAACCTTCGACTCCTTTCTTGGTCTGTATGGCTGACGTTCCGGTCCCGTTCCCGTTCTGCTCTCTGTCTCTGTCTCTGTCTCTGTCTTGCTATGTAACTCCTTGATATGTTGTGGTCATACCGTACCCAGTAGGTACGGCATCTTGGGCTGTGGTCATCTCGTCGTGTGTGGTAGCGTAGGGGCCGCGCGCGGTACTGTAGAGGTCACGAAGTAGCATAGAGGGTGCGCGCGAGAGCGTCGAGGTCGCGCGCGGGAGCGTCGAGGTCGCGCGCGGGAACGATGGGGTCGCGCGCGAGATCGTCGAGGCCGTGCAAGGCAGCGTCGAGGTCGCGCGCGGTATAGCGGTCGCATGTGGTATCGTGAGGTTTGCGTGCGGTGTACGAGTTGTATAGGTCGTCTGGGGAGGTGTATATGTCGCGCAGATGGTGGCGTGTAGGTCGCAGACGGTTCACGTTGTGTATCCCCATAATAGCAGTTACATTTCTTGGTACCTCGTTGAGTGTGTCGTGAGACTCTGAATGCGAGCAGCGAATGCCTCGTGCACAACTTACTTCACGTCCACTCGAGATGGGCCGTCGTGCAAAGTACTTCACTCTGGATGCAAAGCGAGCGGCAAAACGCTCTCAAGCAAAAGAATACCGAGCGACGGACAGGTTGGTAGACAGTGGATCTCATGGTATTATATTCTCAACCTATCGCGCCCTCGCTCAGCGGTCAGCATGCACGAGCGAAGGATAACCATAAGCAGTACATGAAGAAGAAACTTGACAAAACCATGCTTCTCGGTCAAGTTGCACCCGCCGAGTTGCGCGCGCGAGGTCGCAAGCCCCTCGTTGCATGTCTCGCAGTCCAAGACGATGGCCCCCTGCTCGGTTTGTGGACTCTGCCGTACGAATTCGAACACCCCGACGGCAGATTGCTCGGACGGTTGAGGAAGCGGGCGGCGGGTGGACGCTGGAGTACCGTCGCGGGACTGCTGGGAGGAGTTCAATACAACCAGCTCGTCGATGTCTGCTGGAGCCGTTATGAACGTTGGAGTAACCCGGACGTCGCCGAGGACCCTGCGGAGGCTACTTCGGAGGTCGCTGCTAGAATACAGGCCTGGACTAAGCTGAAGAACGCTACAATTGCCGATGAAGACAGCGAAGCGAGGGAGGTCGCGCTGGACTGGGGGGCAAAGATAGCTTGCATGCTTGCAGAGGAATGGGAGGTGCGAGCGCGCGAGGGTGTCTCTGGGTACCAAGAATATAGTCGGGCGGGCAGGTTGCCGTGGCAGCGCATGATGAAGGAGGTGATGCACTCGTACAACCAGGACGCCCCTGTAGTATGAGCTCTGTGATACAGAAATGCTAGCGCAAGTGACCTCGTACAGCCGATTGATACTTACGATCGAAGACTTCGTATACTCTCGAATACTGGCACCCTCAACGACTATCGGCGTGCTGCCCAGGGCTCACAGTAACTTTGGCCTAATTGTGACAATCTTGTGTACGCAACCTGTGTGTCGCCCACCTTTACAGATCACGTATCTATCCGCTAGGGAGCCATGACATGTCTACAGGGCCGTCCGAGTGTTATTGGAATGTGTCAGGTATACCCTTATCCGTCTGCTGATTGGTCAATCGGCAGGAACGGCGCGAGCGTCTAAGCGCAGCTCTTTCTGGCGATTCTCTTGCCTTCCGCTCTTCACCACCCACTCCGCTGTCACTTCCTGCTCTTCAGCTTTCAGCCTCGAGTAGCTTACTGCCCGGCTGTCTCCCTTCGACTTCCGCTCGTAAGTACTCCCTCGCACTTGTAATCGGTATGCGTGCATACACTATCCTCATAGAATTAAATTCCGTGACCTACAACGTGGCACACTCCGGGCCACCACTTGGGCTGAATACACCCCTATGGGGCGTAAGTCTCCGGTAAGCCCCTTCCATTCCCCGGTTTTCCATTTACCGAACATCCGAATAGCAAGGCCATCGGAGTTGTGCGCCACATTCACCTCGACGTTTCCTCGCTTGCGCCTCTCGATCCCCAACAATATCCTTCAGCGGGTCCGCAGACACCCGCGCATGTCTTTCCTCCATGTATTGAGGTAGATGCAGTACTCAACGTCGCAGTCCGCGGTGTCGTGCACCGCTGCGATGCACATTTCTCGTGCGGACCCACATCACCGGTGCCCGCGACACTTCAACTCCCGCCGTATTGAGCGAGTGCTGTGGGTACATCGGGCCTGCAATCAGGAAATTCACTACCTATGAACGCACTGGCTTTCTGGACTTCCCCCGCGGGCGGATCTGGAGTCGACATCAACATACGATATGCCATCGCTGTTCATTCAGCGGCTTCTGCCCATGCGGTGAGGCCCCTCTTTCATCCGGTGCGCGCACGGTATAAGCCAAACACATCGCTGATTTGGCTCCCTCAGTCCCCACTCGCCGCTCCCTTATCATCCTCTCGGCCATGGCTCCAAGTTGGCTGGTTCGTCTCGTCTCCCTGATGAAGCGCACACGACGTACCAAACATGTGACTCATTACCACGTCTCCGACGACGACGACGACGACAACCGCAACGGCAACCGCGACGCGGTTCGGACCTCTGAGACAGTCTCCTTTGGACAACATCGACATGTCGACATCTCTCACGGAGACGGTCGCGTCTCGCACCGGACGTCCTTCACTGCTATTCCTCGTTCACCGCGCAAACGGCAACGATTAGCATCCCTCCCTTCCCTCGCTGCGGTCAGCAACAGCATCAACGACAGTGTCGCAAGTCTCGCCTTGTCCGACCCGGTCGACCTCGACTACCTGATCTCTCAGCTAGCCGAGATCGATGAGGACCCTGCCCCTCGTAAACGGACAGCTGGTGTTCGTTAAAGTCCGCTCCTCCTGTCATTGTTTCAGTACTGAACCCTTCTTTTTAGGATCGCCCGTTGCTGCAGTGGCTCGACGACGCGAACGACTACCTCGATGAGCTTCTGCGCCTTGAGGGGCGTGGGGCTCACACTAGCGGCGTCTGTCCTTGCAAGTCGACGGAGTGCGCGGTGTTCAGGTGTGACGACTGTCTCGATCGTCGCCTGCACTGCCAGTCCTGCACGGTCGACTACCACAGCCGCCATCCACTTCATCGGATACAGGTGAGCGGTCAACCTCACCGTCATCTATGTATATCACTGAACTAATTTTTTTAGAGGTGGGACGACGGTCATTTCAGCCGCGTCACGCTGAAATCGCTTGGCGTCCGCGTCCAACTCGGCCACGACCCTGGCGAGATGTGCCCCAACCCAGAGCCTGCGTTCAACGACGATTTCGTCCTCCTCGACATGTCTGGTGTGGTCGAAGTCGGGGTCGACTTCTGCGGATGCACTCGCGCTCTGCCACACTACACACAGCTTCTGCGCACCCGCTGGTACCCCGCCACATCGATCAACCCGAAGACGGCCGCGACTCTCCAGGTGCTGGAGCACTTTCAACTCCTCTCCGCGTACTCCAAGTTGTCCGGCTGGGAGTTTTACACATCCCTGGTTCGTCGGACGGAGAATACCGGTGTCAGTCCTCCCAAGGTACGTTACTCGACGTACTCTATCGCCTATCGTGGTTGCTGACAAGTTAATAGGATCGTTATCACGCTTTCATGCGGATCGTGCGCGAATGGCGCTACCTCAAGTCACTGAAGCGCGCGGGCTGTCGGCACGACACAGGGGGGCATAGTGAGAGAGAGCTTGGCTCATGCGCCGTACTGTGCCCCGCTTGCCCGCAGCCAGGCAGGAACCTCCCGGATGGGTGGGAGAGCGCCCCGGAGGGCAAGGGGTGCGTCGTCAGCATCTCCACGTGCCGTACACCATTACTCATGAACTTCAGATGGTTATACCGGCTTTTCGTCGGCATCGACGCCAACTTCCGGCTCAAGCGGAAGAAGGTGTCGTCGGATGCAGTGGACCCTAGTCTTAACGAGGGATCCTCTTACATGGTGAAGGAGTCCTCGTACAAGACCCATCTCGCTACCTTCGACAAACAGCACACCGACCCATCCGACCACTGCAACAACCACGACGCCGTCAAGCTCGCCACACTCAAGGGTGCGGCTGGCCTCGCCGCCTCAGGCCTCGCGACTGTGGACTGCGCTCGGCACGATATGAAGCGCCCTTGCTCGTCTGGGGATCTCCAGAAGGGGGAGCGGTACGTGTGTATGTTATTCGCGTGGATCCTTTATTCATATCCCTCTAGCTTCGTAAACATCGACTATGTGTTGTATTCGTCCCTAAGCTGCAATGCGCCCCGCGACATTGCCGCGTCATATGACATCACCTGTCACTACGACCGGAAGATAGAAGGCCGTTTCGAGTCGTACGGGTTTGACGCTTCCGCCTACAAAATCAGTTGGGCCATCCCCAAGTTCCACATCAACGCTCACCGGGAGCAATGCCGAGCGGACTACAATCTACACTTCCTGCCCTTCTCGGCGCGCAACGATGGCGAGGCTCCAGAACGCGGTTGGGGGAGGACGAATGGCGCGGCTGCGAGCATGAAGGAAATGGGGCCGGGGGCACGTCGCGATTTTCTCGACAACATCTTCGCTCACCACAACTGGCAAAAGGTCTCGAGTTTGCGTGAGTTGTGCTTCTCGTTCTATTCCCTATTCCACGCTGATTATCCCGTGGCCCCGTAGCTTCGGCGCTGCTAGGAAAGGTCAAGAATGCTGTGACTGAGCGCGAGACTCACGTCAATGCCTTCGAGGAATACACGGCCTCACTGCCCTGCGACACCGCGGAGCTCTGGGAGAAGGAGGTTACGGCGTGGGAGGCTGACCGCTCGTGCCCGAACCCATTTCTGATCAAACGGCCGAGTAAGTCAAGTGTCATGCTTGCGGTTCTCTGCTGACTTCCGTATTCCTAGACATCACACAGGCAGCGGTCAAGCGTCAACTCTCGGAGGAGGACGCACTGGCCTTAAACGAAGGGAGGACGACTGCTCTCCACGAGAAATTGTCAGAAAGCGGCGTGGTGATCGCGGGGATAGAGCTTCAGGATCAGCAGTGCGTCGCCCGACCTCGTTACACGTGACCGAGCTAATTGATCGATAGGATACGCCTGAAGGCTGACTGCGTGGCCATTCACCTGCACGCTACGGACTTGCAACGCGCGCGCCTCCAGGAACGTCAAAACGTCTTGCGACGCCGGATCGACGCTTGGGCTGGGATCCAGCAGCTATACATGCCCGCCGTCGCGTCTCGGCGCGCGCGGATGATGTCCGAATCGGAGGAAGTGTCCTTGTCATACAACATCCCCCTACTACTCCCATCGGCCGCTTATCCCGTCTCGCCATGCTCCGCAACTCTCCTGGATCACGAGTGGCGCCTCCGCTACGCACAGGCGTTCGACTCTCTCGACGATCTACAAGGTCACCTGGAAGTTCGCACCCATCTCTACAAATTCAAGGATCATTTCGCGCGCGGTCAGCGCCCGAACACGCGTGCTATGTCAATCATCAAAGCAGTTGAGAGCAAGATCACGATCGATGCCACCCGGTATCGCATCGCGCGTGCCGCCCTCTACAATCTCTGCGGCGTCCTGCGTAAGCTCGACTGGCAAGACCACCTGCGCCCCTTGGCAGATGCCGATATTCGCCATATCACAGATGGCGCGGATGGACAGTCCGAAGGTCGCAGAACCTTGTCGTGGATCTGGACCGTCTCCAGTCCCCACGGAGAGTCCAACGCGGGCGATCGCGTCAACGCAAGCCTTCAAGAGTGTGAGCTTGTCCAAATTCTCATTGTGTGCGCTCTTACTGATGCTTGCTCCGCTAGCCTTGCGAGTCGAATGGTGCAAGGCGCGCGCGCGCGCGCGACGGTGGTCCGAAGAAGTCGATCTCCTCCTTGAGGAGATGCGACGCGTGATTGTTTATCACGAGTGGGAGCGCGTTCGATGGAGCTCGTTGACGGGTACGCGGTTTGGGCCAGATCGTCCGGATTACCGCGAGGGATTCGACGCGTACGCCATCCGCCAAGCCGCTACTCGTCGCTCAATGCGCGACTTCTGTCGTCGAGCGTGGCGCCAAGTTCCTGACTGGGTAGAGCTGGGCGGGGAAAGCTCTGAGCTCGCCACCACTCTACGGGCGCTGCTCCCGGGTACCAGCGATAGCGTGCCGGTGCCAGACATATACGCGCACTCCAGCATCTCCTCTCTCGACGCCCCGCCATCCAATGTTGCTACTGAACATGCTTCTTGCCTGCGCCAACTGTCGTCCAGTCCAACCGCATAGCCTCCTGTCCTAGTGCCTGTGTCTTGCGCTGGCGATCTGTCTCTCCTGCGTTTGAGCGTTGTTGGTCTGATCTTGTACTAAGATAATGTCAGATAATATGTGTTGTTGGAACCCGCTGATGTGATGGTTGTCTCCGCTTCAAACTTGACGAAGTCCTCCTCGTGGGCACACGTATGCAGCACGCCTATCTCGATGTTGCCTCTCAACGTCCAACACTGTGAGTGCCCTTCCTCTTCATCGGTGTTCTCCGCTCACAGTCCTGTCCCAGTCCTTAGGAGTGTCGGCGGTCTAGGACGTGCTAGCAATCCTGGGAGCATTGGTGGTCTTAGGAGTTTTCACGGTCCTGTAAGTCTCAGCACCCCACTAGGTACGCCTCCCTTTCCTTCTGCCCTGCCTGCGCTCTTATGAATGCACACATTGGTCCTTCGGTCGCCATTCCAGCCGACATCTGTGCCTCATGTCTCATGCGTCACCGCCAGCGCGAACACCCGGTGCTCGAGCCCCCGCAACCTGTCTCCTGCCTGCGTCCAGCCACCTATAGGCACCCCGCGCTAGTACCCCACGCCGTCCACGAATCACTAGGGTGTTGTGATCGTGAACACGCGCCGCCCGTGCGCTCACCGCATACCCGCTACCTGCAGCCCATCTGCTGTCCGCGCCCGGCACGCCCCATTGCCTGCACCACGTTGGCTTGCCCTGAGCGCATGCGCGACAGCACGTGTCGCTGCTCCCAACCCGATAGCGTGCTCGCCGCCAGTTCCGTGTACCCACAGCGAGCGCGCACGCCGCCAACCCGCTACCCGCGCTAATGCACACCCACGCCCGCCCGCGACAAACAGCTCCCTAAGCACTGCTAGCGTGCCCCGCCGACAATGTGTACCCCGTAACCTAGGCCACCGGCGCGAAGCTGCATCGCCATCAGCGCGAGTGCGCGGTGTGGCTGGCTGCATCCCGGGTCCAGTGCGCGGCCGCCGACGCCCACCAACTGGAGCCCGCAGCGCAAGCCCCGCCGCGAGCCGCCCAAGCCTGCCGTGCGTGCCCGCCGCCGATCTGGGCCACCAGCGCAAACCCCAGCTCGGATCATAGCCTGTGCGAATGCCCGCCTCCTGTCCGCCTCCTGAGAGCAGGCGCCTCCGCCTCCGCTCACCACGCACGCCTGCATGTGGCCGCCGACACCTGCCAATCCAAGGAGCTACCCAAGCCTGCCGCGCACGCCCCGCAATCTGGACCACTAGTGGAACCCGCATCGCCGCCAGGGCGATTGCGCGATGCACTGGCGGCTGCATCCCGGGTCCAGCGCGCAGCCGCCGACGCCCACCAACCCAAGCTCGCAGCGCGTGCCCCGCCGAGCAAGCCCCAGCTCGGATGACCGCCTGCACTCCCGCGCGGCGCGCGTGCGCCTTCCCTACCCGCCTCCTGGAAGCAGGCACGCCCGCCGATGGACGCCACGCACGCCTGCACGCGGCCGCCGACACCCTCCAAAACCATGCCCGCCGCGAGCTACCTAAGCCTTCCGCGCGTGCCCGCCGCCCCGCTGCCGATTTGGGCCACCAGCGCAAACCCCGGCTCGCATTGCCGCCGCCTGCGCGAGCGCGTGACGTGCACGCCTGCATACGGCCGCGGACGCGTGCCCAGCACACCGGGCCACCAGT
>KQ464095.1:395476-441287 GCA_001304625.1 Trametes sp. AH28-2
GCCCCACTCGCGCGCCCCCCCGCGCGCGGTGGCCGCAGTGTTTGTCATTGTATATACTTATCAGCGCGCCACGTTTTGTGGCGCGCGCGACGTACCACCGCACGAAGAAGTAAAATAAAAATGTTCTCGCTTTGGCAACTGCTTGCTTCATTTGATGGCTTCGAAGATCTGTGCAAACTGTGATGTCGACAAACCTATCGATGAATTCAGACCCCGTGTCAAGGATTCGCGCGGTGGTAAAAAGGACGAACCCAATGCAATATGTGCGCGATGCTGCGACCAGCGCGCGGCGGCTCGCAAGGCGCGTGACCTGAAGAGGAAGGCGGAAGCGGAGGCAGAGGGGAGCGGTGGGCCGGGGAAGAAGAAGCCGGGGGACAGTGGGAAGATCGCAACCGATCTGGGGGAGATGGACGCGGCGCAGTTCCTCGAGGCTCTGAAGGGTATGGACTCGCCGCTTAAGCTCCGCGCGCGTGTCAACGTCAAGGCGATCGCACCTGTCGGACCGGAAACTGCACTGCAGCGAGCAGATCTTCTTGCGAAGGCCATTGGGCAGGCGCAGCTCCTGCGTTGGAGGTGCGTGGATCAGCGCGGAGCTACACATAATTCACTCACTTCATTGGACAGCCGTGAGGCTAAGAAGGAACGCCTGCGCACTGATCATACCGCGGTTTCGTACAGCTGTGCACAATCAAAGGAACGTGAGCACAAACCAAAGGTGCCGAAGGGAAAGAGCCGAGACACGCGCAGGAAGCCGCGATTCCTGTGCGACGGGTGGCTGCATCTGCGAGTGAGTCCCTCATCTGAGGTGGTAGACGTCGCGATCACGCACATGGTGGATCACGTCGCGTATCGCGATACGGAGCTGCCGGAGAAGTGGAAGGAATACATCCGGGTGCATGCCCGGTCACAGACGCCGAGCGAGGTGAGCCCGCTGTTTCTCCAGTGTGCTGGGTCAAGATCTTGATGGGAAAATATTAGATCTGGAAGTACATTGTGCAAGAGGAGATGCGCGGGCGCACGGCAAAGCAGGGCGGCCTTCCGTTCAGGCCAAAGGCGGTGTACTATTACTGGAACGTTGCTAGCCGTGAAGAATGGAAGCTAGCGGAAGATCCGATCGAGTCCGCACGCAAGTTCATCGCAGCCAACGGCAAAGAGGAGCACATATCCCTCCTCGAGGTTCAAGCAGAGCCGGGGACCGAGTGCCTAGCCTTCTATGTCACTGACTTTGTGGACGCATGGGCAGACCATACCCAGGAGCTCGCGATGGACTCGACGTGTGCGTGTGACAAGTCTTTGATTTATAATAATATTATTAATTATCACAATCCAGGGAACACAAATGGTGGAAACTTCGAGCTGTTCTCAGCTGTCGCGGACGCGAATGGCTCAGGCATCCCCCTAGCATTTCTGTTCATTCGAACCACTAAGGAGGCTGCTTCGGGAGCTAAGCAGGCGGTTCTTGAGCGATTCCTGGCGGAGCTGAAGTCGCTTGGTGTCGATCCGGAATTCACTCTCACCGACAAGGACTGGTCCGAGATCAATGCTATGCGCTCCGTCTTTCCTGATGCCAAACATCAACTCTGCTTCTGGCACGGTATCCGTGCACTCAAGCAACGCCTGTGCAAGAACAAGGAGACGCCGGCGCCCTATGATCCTGCCGCAGCCCGTCGCGACTTCTCGTTCATTGACCCAGACTTTGTGCCCGCCGGTCAGAAGCCGCCCGGGGCCCTTCCGGTATGTTGAACAGCATCATTTCACGTTGACGTATGTTCTGATGCACGCACGCAGGCCAATCCTCCTCCCGCCAAGCCTCTGCCTCGAGTTCGACTGCTGGTCGATGGGCGGCCGCCGGTCATCACACCCAGCCTGCCTCGCATCAGACTCACTCCGGAAACCATTGCGCGTGCTCTCGGGGATAGCCGAGGTGAGGAGGACTCGACGCTCACCACGGACGACTTCGATCTGCAAAATGCAAATGCGGGACAGGCGAACCCCTCGGACGTCTCAGGGGTGGCTCTGGACACGGACCTGGATCGTCTCGAAGAGGGCAGTGATGACGGTACCTACTGGGCGGGCCAGGAACGGCAGGGCGAGGTCTTGGATGATGAATGGAATTCTTTCCTCGAGGGCGCTGAGTGGGTTGACGACGAGGACGATCTTCGACGAGAAGTCGAGATCATCGGGCGCGATGAATCTAACATCAAGACCAACGTGCCAACTCCCGCCTCGGAACGCGGCCCGCGAGCATCCTCCCCCGACTATCAATTCTGCCCGCCGGCGCACCGGGTGCCGGTGCTGCGGCTGTTCACCAAGCATGCGTGCCAACACTCGCTACTGCCCGAACGCCACGGCGAAGCTCGATCTGCGGATGACATTTATCAAGACGCCGTCGATGAGATGTATCGACACTGCAAGTCGAACAATCTCGCAGAAGTGTGGGCTTATCTGTGGAACGCCTGGTACTGCAAGTCCCGCTGGAAGCTCTGGGCCCGCTCGGCATACGAAGACGCCGTTCCTCGGAAGCGCACGACCATGATCGTGGAATCGCTGTGGCGTGGCATCAAACGCCTGGTTCTCCATCTATACAACCGGCCGCCCTTGGACCTGGCGCTCTATTCGATCGTGACCAAAGCCATCCCGCGCTACCGGATCACGCTAGGTGACATCATCACTAACATCAACGAGTCGCAGGCCGCAACACTCTCGTGCACGCAGGAAGCGATGAAGCGCGCATGGGAGCGGCTCGAGAAGGTCCCGATTCGGGGGTCCTACACGACGGACGTCCGCAAGTGGACGTGCGACTGCGGAGCGCAAAAATATCATGCATACCTCCTTTGCAAGCACCTCGTTCAGGCCATTGGGCACCCATCAGCAGATTGGTGGCCGACAGCAACACGGTACCACATCCCTCCCTTCTACACAGTACCTCTCAACGGCGACATTCCTGAGCCCCCGGAAACCATGCGCGGGCGCGACTGGACGCAGCGCATGCGGCGAACACGGTCAGCCATTATCCCGCGCCGCCAACGCTTGCAGACGCCTGACCCGGCGGATGGGTCTGATGTTGATATTCCGGGTATAGCAGACGGGTGCCGGTCGTCATCACCGGTATGTCATCAGCAGCCCTGCCTGCACGGCTTGGCTTAGACTAACCGATCTCTCACTGCAGATCTCCTCGTCACCTGAGAAGGCTCCACCAACTGGCCCTGATGGGATCTTCCGAATTGGGGCAGGCGGAGGTGCCGGGCATGAGGTTTGTCATTGCATACTAATACCATTCATTACTTAGCTAACACATAACTAACAGCTTGACGACGAAGAGGAGGTAAAGCTCGACCAGATAGAGCAATCCCTCCTCAACGCCGCGGCCATCCTGCGCGAGCAAGTCGACAATCCAGACGACCGGTTCCTGCGCACTGCCTCGGAGCGGATGGGCGGCATGCTGCGCTGGGTTGCCGAGCTCGACGGTGAGGCACACCCTCCCGATCCGGTCTCCATCACGTCGGGCGAGCTCTGCGCTCGGCTCGCGCGGGCGCACGAACTCTTCCGAGACCTGCGGAATACCTCCCGTATCGACTCAGACGGCATCCTTCAGGCGAAACGGCGCCTGCGCGAAACGGGCATCTGGGTTCGCGCGCTCGAGCTCGCCGAGAACAGGCGCACAATGCCTCTAACCAATAGTCGTGGGCGCGGCGCGGCTGATCCCAGAATCACGTACGGATATAGATATCGCGACCGCACAGTTTGATAACTTTCAAATGGCTTCATTACATTCCCTTCGCTCGCTTTTTTGGCTGCCAGGAGCTGTGTATGCTTTGCTGAACCACACCAATGACATTGGTACGTCGCGCGCGCCACAAAACGTGGCGCGCTGATAAGTATATACAATGACAAACACTGCGGCCACCGCGCGCGGGGGGGCGCGCGAGTGGGGCACCGCGCGCGGGGGGGCGCGCGAGGGGGGCGCGGCGTCGCGCGACGTCGACGACATAAGCGCCCGTCGCGCGGGGTCGCGAGGGATTTCCTATTAGACGCCCATGGCGCGCTGTGGCTGAAATTGATCCAGCCACAGCGGGGTTTGAATACCCGAGCAAACACGCTGGGAGATTAACCTGTTGTGAAATCTCCGCACGCCGATGATCTCACTCTTTGACTGAGTGCTCATCTCCTCGCTCAGGATTTGGACATGAGTGCGATACGAAGATACCACGTAGGATCCCCTGAATACTGGAGGTCGAACACGTGCCCACCATGCGCCACTCAGGCAAGGCAATCTTCGCGGCAGGCTCTTGGAGATGACATCCGAGCGCGGGGCGAACGTTCGCAGACGAGCCAGTTGGCACTGTAATTAACGGTACGTTCATATTGTTCTTTCCCTGACGTTATGCATGATCAATAACGGCTACTCAGGCACAGGACTAAACATTCCCATGCCCAATATGCCACAGAAGCTCAACACGTGTACTTGAACGCCGGAACGATTCACAGGACGGATTGGTGGCGAACGCTGCTAGCGTTCTGACTACTCCAGCCGGCTCTGCGTCGATCCGGGTGCGATTGTGCCGAGGTATGGTGAGTACAGAGCATACGTGCAGTGCGAACGCGACTTGGCTCAATCATCAGTGGATTGTCCTGCCGCGATCTGGTCATTCTGCAGACGTCGCAATCAGGCTCCTCAGTTTCACTGGCCTCAGGCGGCACCTGGATGACGGCGATCAATGAAGAGGGTACACAAGACGAATATTCCGATAGCGAGGACGCTTCGGCTGCGAGTAGCGATACTCAACCCATCCGATGGATCCGCGATCCCAGCACGGTGTTTCGAGGGGAAGAAACGAGAAGTCTACGGGAGCCTAGCATTCATGACTATCCAAGCGATTCCTGGGAGTTTCTACCGATCCCTCCGGACCACCCCTCGGACCAAGCCCCATCCAGTTGGAGAGCTTCCCCGCCCCCGACCGCTTACACCACAACGAGATGGAGACCCTCTCGATCCGCGTCTCCAGCCAGCCTTGAGCGTCAACCCTACCCGTTCCGAGTTGTTGTAGTCGATGTGGATCATCAAACAGGTGAAGGAGCAGGCCCCGCTGCTGAGTCTACCGTAGAAGGTGCCAGTGCGCCGGGCGTTGATCGCGGCGTAGCATTCCGAGGCCGCCCTGCCGCCCGCAATCCCCTAAGATCGGAGGTCCATAAGCCTCTCCCCAGCGACTCTTGTCTGCCGCCGCCGCCTCCTTCGCGTTGGAGCAGACGGACGTCTACCGTCGGGGACTCAAACGTCCATGTACTACCTACCCGCCCTGTCGTAGGCAAGTCTGCAGCGAAGCTTCAGTCTAACGCGTCGAACTTGAAATCGACTGCTCCTGCACATGAGGTACGCCATACATGCCGTGTTCTATCGTAATAAAGTCTGAAGTCAGTTCACAATCGTGTGATAGGCCTCCAAACCGCTGCCAAACACAGACGATGACGAGGTGAGACTAGGCCTTGATAATATACAGAGACTATCGCCTGTGATTGACTCTATAGACGTTACCCGGGGCAAATACAATGTCGGATATATGGCCCCTGTATCTCGAGCATGCCATTGCAGAAGACAAGGAGGCAGTGAAAGCATGGAACTCGGACCTTGATTCGATACTCATCTTCGTGCGTCCTCATATCAGTATCACACTTCATCTACCTGCTAATTGTCATCAAGGCGGCTCTATTCTCAGCCGTACTGACAACATTCATCATCGAATCCTACTCCAATCTCCAAGCAGACCCCACGTCCGAAGTGCTCCAAGCCATACTCCTTGAACTTCAGATGGCCCGCAACGCCTCGGCGGTACGTGAGCAGCCTGCATGGAAGTTTCAGGTTGCCGCCTCCGCGGTCCGTGTCAACGTCTACTGGTTTTCCAGCCTGATCCTCAGCCTGGCCACCGCGCTCATCACGATCCTCGCTAAACAGTGGGTCAACTATCTTCTAGCTGGCCTCTCACCCATCCCGGCGAGCCGCGCGCGACACCGTCAATACCGCATGGACGGCGCGCACAGATGGCACCTGCCTTCGGTCCTCTTGTTCCTGCCTATTCTCTTTCACGTCGCATTGCTCTTCTTCTTCGCTGGGCTTGTCGACTTTGTATGGGACGTGAACGAAAGTGTCGCTCTGGTTGCCGCCACTCTTGTGTGCATCACGTCTGTTGTGTACGTCGTTGCAAATCTGTTGGCCTACGTCTATCCCGACTGCCCTTTCAAAACCTCTGTCTCGGTATTCTTCTCCGTCGCTATCAATCTCCTCATCATCGCCTACCGAGGAGTCTGGCTTGCTACAAGCGAGACGGGCCGTACTTTGGTCCGCCTATGGGGTACTGTCGTCCTCGCATTCAGATCCTGGTACCGCCGTGGCCGTTCGCGCGAGAGCTCTGTGGAGGATGGCGAATTCCGCTTATCCAGGGTGGGCACCATTGTCGCGTCGGAAACGCGCAACTACGAGCCGCTTCGCATCGCGTCGCTTCGCAGCCAGGATGAGCAGTTCATTGAGGAGCACAAGACTGCTATGGACGCCCGCATCCTGCTGTGGCTCATGCGCAACGCCGACCGCTTACACGAGGTTCAGAAGCTCAGCCACGCGCTCATCAACTTCCCGCATCTCGTCGCTCATCGGAGACTCTTCGTTCAACAAGGCGCGGTCGCATTCCTAGAACGTCTCCTCCAGTCCTCCGCCACGAGCGCCTACTCGAAGCTCACGAAGGAGAACCGAGAGGCAGTGACCTCGGTCATGCATGCTCTGGCCGTGCTGGAATCTGAAGTTGAGTTGGCCGGCTTCCAGGGGCCCACTACCGTCGGCGACGAAGAAGACAGGACCTCCAAGAGCTCGCCTGCTAGCGCTCCTTATCTGATGATAGCGCCCACCATCAACCCCCCAGAGTCTTCCTTGTCCCCTACAACCATCCCAGTCATCGTCTCTCTTCTTAATGAAGCGCAGAACCTACCTCTGACGCTGGTGGCGTCCGCCCTCAGAATCTCCGTGAGGATCCCCGATTCGCCCATGAGAGGCCGCGTGCAGTCCATCAAGGCCCTTGTTCACGAGTTCCTCACACGCGTCGCCCAATACCAGCCCTCTCCCGGAGTGCACCTCGACATCGGCCATGCGGTGAACACTATAGTGTACTTGGCCCTGCACGACACGTCGTACCCCAATCGCTACGGGTTCATGGTGCCTCCCATTGACGACACTCGCTACTGGCTCGACTACCTGTCGAAGCTCAACATGCGGCCGTGCATAACCGCTTCCGCCCGCCATCAGATCTCCTGGGCCATTTGCGCTCTCGCGCCGTCATTGCTGGACCCCCCGATCGCGATGGTCGTGAAACCCCGCATACCGCGCCTTGGCCAGGTACATCCTTATGCGGTGCGGCTCACAGCGCTTGTATCTTTCGACACGGACCCAGACGTTCTCTGCGCCGCCCTGGTCGCTCTGGAGGGCATGCTGTGGGCGGGAGCTCGAGAAGAGCGGGGCAGCGTTACTCACGTCGCTCGCCTACTTACCCCCATACACATCGCGTTCATATCTCAGGTCCAACGACGTCTCAAGGATAATCTCGTACAGGCGTCGGAGGTTGCAAAGATCACCCCTTCCATCATACGGATCGCTGTCTATCTTGCTATATTCCACGCTACAACGACCGATGAAGCCAAAATCGCCCTCCTCCGCAACGTCTTCTGGATACTAGCACACCTGGTCGAAACGAGCCAGCAGAACCCCTCATCGCTCTACATGAACATGTACGCCGCTCGCAAAAGCCGGGCGTCTCGTGCCACCACTGCAGTAGCGAGACACCAGGGTATCGAGGTGCGCCGGTGGGTATACAGAGCAGCGAGCCGCATCATGACACTGCACCTCAACCTCGGCGGAACAAACCACAGCAAAGTCCCTCTGCGCATCGACCCCCTCGAGCTCGTCTTTCCGGACAACTCCAGCAGCGCAGTGGCGGCAGCGATGACGCTGACGCTGCAAAGCATCTGCGGTCGGAAAACCATGCCGGCCACGCAGGGAGGGTCGATCGATCCACTCATGCTGGAGTCCTTCTCTGCGGTACTGAAGGACGTCTTCCTCCGCGCGATGCCACCGACGAGTGCCGACCTGCCGCCTGCCGAGTCTCAGGACGGTGCTGAATGGGACTGGCAGGCAACACGGATCGTCGCGCACCTGGCGGGGCGGGGTGGACTCTCAGCACTGTTGGCCTCATCTGTTCAAGGCGGGGTGTTGAGCACAGCGCTAAGAACGATACGTGCCGTCCTCTATGCCGACACTGGGACTGGTCGCCCCCCTCCCCGTATTCCGAGACACGATGCGGACCACCCCGCGAGCATGCTCGCGACCGCGTTCCGCAAGCAGTACCCGTCCTTTTGTCAGATGCTCGCTACGCAGGTCCAGGAAGAGCATCTCCAGGAGACCGAGGGGGAGGCCGCTGGGGACGCGCTCGTCGACTTCATCCGCCTGTCCGGGAACCTCGCGTTCTACAGCGCCGAATCAAACCCGGACTCGCCCGTTGATACCACAGTGATCGCCCACCTGCTCCCTTTCCTGTCCACGCTCACTGCAGAAGCGGACCCCCGCCGCGCCTCCCTCGCGGCGCGTCGCCACGCATGGGGTGCCATCGGCAGCATCGTCACGCTGTACACCCTGAGCGAGCAGGACTTGCGCGGAGACCCCGAACCGGAACGGCGTTTCCGCTTCGACACCTTCGAGCCCAGCGAGATCGCCATGGGCCTCATGCGGGCCTTGCTGCTCTCCAGTATCGAGACCACGTTCAGCCTCGAGCCCCATTGCGATTTATGCCAGCTGAGTATGACGGAGAACGTGCGGCTTCTGCTGCGATGCTCGGGCGAGAGCGTAGGAGCCGCCAAGGTCCGGATGGCGCTCAGGGAGACTGCTACGGCGGCGCTCAGGGCGGTCGCTGCGCTGTGGAAGACTGAGGACGCGGAGGTCGTGGAAGTCCGCGAATGCCTCCGACGGCACGGGCTCTCTGCACGCCTGCAGCCACTGGTAGAGGCGGAGGTTGGGGAGACCAAGCAGCTGGCGGACGAGATCATGAAAGAGGTGTTCGATGCCGAGAGAGACACACCTCCCGATAGCCCGGAGACTCCGCGTTGAGAGGTGAGAGGTTAACCTGGTGTCGTTGAAGTTGAGGTCTTGGACTCTGCTGATCCTTGTACACGTCGTATACGTAGATGGGTACTCGAAATCCAAGGCCAGAGTAGGTTGATGTTTTGGAATGATTGCAATGATACGTATGGATACCAAGGGGTGGTGTCCATGGTCAACACGCGGCACTAGGAGTATGAATGTCGGGGGAGAGGGAACCGAGGGAAGGACGGTGCACTAGTACTAGGGACGTACGTCCACCGCGCCGGCCATACAATGACCAGGGCATTGTGATAATACACTGTCCGCACCTTGTAACGTTCCTTTTGTCTCCGAACGCAGATACACCTCTTGCTACGGACTGGATATGCCGACCGGGAATATACGATACGTTTATCGTAGAACCACAGAGGTAACGGGTCCGACGTACCCAGCTACTCGTGACGGTGAAGCTAGCATACGAATGAGCGACGCGGAACGAAAGAGAGGAAAACGAGAACCTCAGCGACCTCTGCACGTTTGTCGCGCGCATTCTGGATTCGAGACTGCATACGTACTGAGGCCTACCGACTGGTGACGGGAAATGGACAGTGCGCACGATCCCTAGCCATATGCCGGTCGGACTGTGCACGTGGTGAAGGATGTACCAAAGGGATGCGTCGTTGCACGGCGCGCACCCGCCTGGCCCCCGTGTCAATCAGTAAGAGAGGCATAACCGACGAGTACAGGGTGCTCACCAGGCCTTCGCCGGGGTCGGTACCGGCCAGAAAGCACATAATATGCAGGAGGAGTGAACGTCTGCGCCATCCCCCCCATATCTTTCCTTCCACCCCACGACCTCGCAGACCGCTGCAATGCCAGCAATCTCTACGGGAAAGGTGCTCGTGACCGGGGCAAACGGGTTCATCGCCGTCTGGACGGTCAAGGCCTTCCTCGACGCAGGATTCTCCGTCCGAGGGGCCATGCGCTCCGCGTCCAAATCCGAGCACCTGAAGGCCCTCTTCAGCTCGTACGGCGACAAGCTCGAGTTCGTCGTCGTTCCTGACATGGTCGTAGTACGCCTCACTCGTCAATGCCCTCCGCAGGGTCTGATACTGACGGGATGAGCGGTAGTCCGGCGCCTTCGACGACGCCGTCCTCGGTGTCGACGCCATAGTGCACACCGCATCCCCGGTACACCTCGCCGCAGACGACCCCGTCGAAGTCATCGACCCCGCGGTCAACGGCACGCTCGGCCTCCTGCGCTCCGCCGCCGCAGAAGCCGCGTCCGTCAAGCGCGTGGTGTACCTCTCCTCGTGCGCGGCGGTGCTCACGCGGGACGCGCCCGAGCCGCGCGTGTACGACGAGACGTGCTGGAACGACGCGGATGCGCGGGCGGTGGAGGCCCTCGGGCGGGGTGCGCCGCCGCTCGCGAAGTATAGCGCGAGCAAGATCTTCGCGGAGAGGAGCGCGTGGGCGTTCTATGAGGAGCATGAGGGGGAGCTCTCGTGGGACTTGGTCGTCGTCAATCCTCCTTGGGTGTTCGGGCCCGTGTTGCATGAGGTGCGAGGCGGGCCAGAGAGTCTGAACGACTCGAACAGAATCCTGTTCGACGCTGTCACGAAGGGAGCCTCCTCTGTGCCTGCGTAAGTGCATCGTTGAAGACAGATACTACGGAGAGCTCACCCGCGTCGTGACAGCAACTGCTACGTCGACGTGCGCGACCTTGCACACGCTCTCACACTCGCTGTCGCCAAGCCTGAGGCAAGCGGGCAGCGCATTATCGTGAGCGCAAGGTCCTACACATGGAAAGACTTCGGTGAGTTTACTTGCGCTCTGCTGGGGCGTTTTGATGATAGCGGCCATTGATATCAACCCACTGGCAGTTGCTGCAGCGGGCAAAATCTCTACAAAGATACCTCAAAAGGACGTGTCCCACAACGTCAAAGAACATGTCTATAAGGTGATGTACGACAACACGAAGTCGAAGGAGGTCTTGGGGGTCACATACCGCAGCATCGAGGAAACCACCGGGGACATTTTGAAGGACTGGGAGACGCGTGGATGGCTGTAGCTGCTATAGAGGGTCTGTGTAAACGTCGGCATGTGTTCTCTTTGGCTGAGATGCATATGAAAGCGCATATATGCACACGAGCGACCCTGTCGTACTTGGCCGAAGGAGGGGAGGACAGGCTTGCAAGCGCGCGCCGACCCACGAAACCTGCCAAACCCGTCCAAACTCCCGCGCCACGTGGCCGCGCGCCTCTGCCCGTATAAAAACGCGCGTCCTCCGCGCCTGCTCGGGTTCTGCACTCATTCCGGACTCGCACTATTGTCCCCCTGCGACCGAAACCCCCTTCTCGCAGGAGTCTACCGCAAGTCCCAGAGCGATTGTATGCGCCTCTAGCTGGAGCGCGCGCCATCCCCTGCAGCGGGAACGCCGGAGACGGCGGGGGCGCGTTTTTCCTTACCAGAGGTGGGACAGACCTCCCCTTCTCGTCACGTAGTTCGTAGTGTAATGTATGCGTCGAGGGGAATGAGAATGCACACGTTTTCCCAAGTAATGTTTTCATTGGGTGTATCCACGGAGGAAGTCTAGTATGAGAAGCCATCTATGTATGCGGTTGCCGCGAGTACAGTATTGTGCCAAGAAAGCGATATAACACCGCTCGACGCTGAGCCATGTACAACGAATGTGGAGGAAAGCCCTCTCGCCAGCGGGCAGTCCCAGATCCTTGGTATCTACGAAACATCCACCGCAAGAAAGACCTCCGCCGCCCCACGTCCAAATCGGCGATAGAGCGCCCTTCCACGCCCCGCCGCTCCTACATCCCACACCCCACCCAACCCAAGAATATACGTGCGTGGAGACGCACCGAAAGCAGGCGGGCTTACGCAGAGACGGGCTTCCCGGTCTTCGCCGGCTTCCCAGGGACGAAGAGCCACCAGATGGCGATGACGACGCGCATGCCCGTCCCAACCCCAAGCGTGGACGCGGCGCCGACGGCGTCGATGATCGCGCGGCCGACGAAACCGCCCAGGAAAAGCGCGAAGATCGCGATGAGCTTGTGGTCGCGCGAGATGATGCGCTGGCGGAAGTTGAGCAGCTGCGGGTCCGCCATGAGCTCACACCAAACGGTTGTGAGCACGACTGTTCATGGAGGCATTGATCAGCGATCGGTGCGCGACGTAGTACAGCAGCGCACATAGGAGAGTGGGTTCGTATATGCGCGCGGTGGTAGGGACGAGGGGAGGCGATCGGAAGAGCACTCACTGGTCGTCGCGAACTGCGTGTTCACCCGCTTGCCCATGATACCCTGCAGGCCGAGACTCGCGCTCATGAACGCGATCGCGACGAACGTGAGCGCGTTCGTCCACGCGGGGTCGCCGCGGACCTCCGCGACGCTCCCCTGCCCGCTCTTCCATGCGGTGAGCGCGGCGGCCATCGTGAAGAGCGCCTGGATGAGCGTGCCGATGCAGAGCCACGCGCGGGTCTTGGGGCCCATGCGGTCGCCGATGCGGCCGAGCGACGCCCCCGCGATGAAGGTGAGCACGGACGTGAGGGCTTGCTGGTCCGCGAGGTGGAAGGAGGTATCGCGTTGGCCCGGAGGCCCGGAGAAGAGGCGCGCAAGCGCGAGCGCGAGCTGGACGGAATTGCCGGTCTGGAAGCCGCACCAGACGAAGATGGCGGTAAACGAGACCGAGTCACTGTGTGCGGCGGACAAAGGATCGAATCCGGGCACGAGACGCGAGAGGCACTGGGCCGGGCGGGGACACTCACATGAACCCGGTCATGAAACAGTACGCGGCGAGCGGGAAGGTCGAGTGGATGGGGTCGACATCGGTCATGAGGTGACGCGTCGAGAAGACGGTGCGGGGGCTGGTCCAGAGCTGCGCGGTGTCGACGATGGTGTTGCGCGAGTCCTTGGAGGAGGCGGGTTGCGGGAGCGCCTCCGTCTTCTGCTCCGCGTAGTCCGGGCCCGTCGGGAGGGTCTGCGAGTGCTGGGTGGTCATGCTGGCGGCTGAGACGGGAGCAAGGAGCGCGTTAGCCTGGCAGAGGGGGGCGGGGTCGCCGCGGACGGGTGGGGGAGGTGGTGGTCGAGGGGAGGAGGACGGGGGAGAGCGGAGGGGAATGGAGGAGTTTTGAGTGGCGGAGAGGCATGGTGCAATCGCAGGGACTCCGCCTTGGCAGCAATCGCGTTCGCAGCGCCCGCGCGGATAGCCGCCCCGGCCTCCTCGCACCGCCACTCTATCTCCACCCGTCTCGCGCCCTCCTCCTCCTCATCCCGCCCCGCCAAGGCGCAGATCCATCTTGGCCCCTCCCTTTCGTCCGCTCAATTGCTCTCCTGGACGCTGCGATTGGCACTGGGACACTCTGGGCCTTTCTTGTCTCCGGAGTCGCACACGCGACCGAGACGCGCCAATAACTTCTCCGGAGCAAGGCACGAAATCTGTCAATCCCTCCTCGCTTTGCATAGGCTGCCATACTTCCAAACAATACCAACCTCGTACACAAGCCCTGCCAAGTAGCTGTCACCGGCGGCCTCAAAGCCGCAGCCTCGTACACCTGATAGGTAGGTCGACTACGCAAGCCATTTCACACGTTCACCAGATACCCCGACTGTCGTCTCCAGATACTCGACGCGTCGACCTCACGCTGTTGTTGCTGGTGCCGAGGTTCTTGGTCAACATGTCTGCTGCGCTCTGACGCCGCGAGCTTCCACTTCGGAGGCAGCGATGACGTGCAAAGCACTCGCCACGCTGCTCGCTCGAGTTCCGGGAGCTACATCCACGGACCCGTGGACGTGGGGACCTATGTGACAGGCAGCGTATGCAGCGCAGCATGTCGCTGATACAGCTCGGCCAACGTGAGTGCGGGCGGTGGCGTGCGTGTATGAAGCTCGCTCAAGCGTCGATCTCACCAATGAAGGCACAGGTCGCTACGGAAGGGTCTTCCACAAACCCACCTCGCGCAAATCTATCGCCGCACGCCAACCCCCTTCACGCACGCCTCAATGAGTTATCTGCGCATTCTGCGTCTCTCATGTCTTATGTGGGGAGGCTCCTAGCTGCGGTATTTGGTGGCAGATACCCGGAGGCAGCCTCGGCGCGCTACCTTGAGTAGTTTAACGACATGGCACACCTCGATCGACAAGAGACGCCGATGTCACTCCTCATGAGGTACGTATGCGCATTCACTCGTCAAATTCCATCATATCTTTTGGTATCTTGGTGCCCGGTTAGGACTGGTCTGCTGTTGAAGACGTGGTCAGCATCACGTACATAGGAGCCCAGTCCTACAACGTCTTCCCAAATGTATGCGACGCTAGATCGTCTAAATGCTTCCGTCTGAGCGTTCTGAATACACGAACAAGTACAGCACGAATTCCGTCTACGACGTATGCACCCGTATTCACCCCTACCCGTCATGTGGTGGAGCCATACCAATTTCCTGCGAGATAGACAGCGATCAGCGGTGAATGCAAGCGCTTTCGATCCGACGGACTCGCCTTTCATCTCGATGTGCCCACGTCACAGAGCGGTGTCACCCCCGGCGGGGACATCCTTGCCCTGACAGCTCTCGCCAGCTCCTTCGTTGTCTCGTCCATAAGGAACGGCTCCAAGCAGGGAGAGACATCATCCCATCGGAGACAGTCGCGGACGGCCGCGGATTCTGCGTCCTCGCTCGTCCACAGACCATCGATCGCGCGAAGTGCCATTCCGGAGACGGCCTCGAACACCTCGCCCGTCTGCCCCCCCTGCAAGCTGCTGGACAAGTGTCCGACCAGCTGAGTATGCTCTTTCTCCTGGAGCAGGCGATGCTGGGGAGGCGGTCCGAGCGTGGACTCCATCCAACGCTTGATGTCCCTCAGTATCAACGCGCAGACCAGGCCCGTGGCGAGGCGCTCGGCGTCGAAAGAGTCGAAGCGGAAATATTTGCCGGGGTCAGATTCGATGCGCAGCTCCCGTGACGGTGCCGCGTACACCCTCGCGATGCCTCCCAGACGTGTGGAGAGCGTGCCACACAAAGCCATGCCGGACATCCGAACATGAAACATACCGGTGACCGTCTCCTTCCCACCCACAGCTTCTACAGAGTGCACATACCACCGCTGCATCTTTCTTGGCTCTCGCGGTTGCCGAATGTCCGCATGGATGCAGATATCATCCGCGTACGGGCGACAGGGTGAAGCTTGCACCGCAAATGAGTACGGATATGTCATGAGAGGTATCGGACGCAGTTGAAGAGCCCAGCAAAGAGTAAAGACAGGAACAGAGTAGACGATACATAAAGGGCTGCCCTGAGTGTTTTGTTCCTAGTCCGGGGAGTCTGAGAGACGTCGAGAGGTCGAGTGCGGACAGCCTGGAAGGAAAGGCGCTGAGACGTTGTATACTTTCGAGCTCTCGGCAATTGCCGACCCGGAGATTTCACGGTTTGCGTGCGTAGCCTTGTCAAGTTGTAACCCTCCTCTCCTCCACAACGTGCTGACCTCTGCGCTGATTGAAAATTGTGCTCATACGTGTAGCGTTCTGTCACAAGTGTTGAGTTCACCGATGGCACGGTCCTCGGTAGGGACTCCGTCACTACTACATATATCCTCTTGTCATAACGGGTAGCTCATTCGACTATGCAGGAAGCCTGGGCACGATGGCGATGGAACCATATATGCCATGTGCCTCAACTGTATGTGTGCGAGCTGATCAGGCGATGCTACAAACGGTCATAAAATGTGAGGAGTCGAGGCACACGCGGTACTCATCACCGGCTGTGTCTCCCTGCAAGTTGACCGAGTCCTCCACGACGACCATTCTTGTCCGATGCCTCTCGGCCTTCTATGAGCCTCCCCCGGTCATTCTTGATTATGGCAGCGCGATTCCTGATGGGCTTGTCACTTCGCTTCTTTCTTGATTTGAGTGATGTCCGAGTTGGGGGCACGGGCTTCGAAGTTGGGCCGAAAGGCAGGCTATAAAGCCTGTCTCTCCGAAGGAAGTCCCCAGGAAGTCCCTCGCTCTCCCGCCATGTTCTCCCCGTCTACACTACTGGCCTTTGTCCTCACTGGGGCCGCCGCCGCAAGTCCGCTCGCGGCGACGACCTTCAGCGTTCATGAACTTCGACAGGCCATCCCTTCGGGGTATACCAAGGTCGGCCCGGCTCCGCCGCAAACGACGCTCAACCTTCGCCTTGCGCTCGCGCAGAGTGACCCCGACGGCGTCGTCGATGCGCTTTATCGTGTGAGCGATCCCGACAGCGAAGCGTACGGCCAGCACCTGTCCAAAGAGGAGGTAAGCGCTCCACGTCTCCACGTATCTTCGCGGTGATTGCTACGTTGCTCATTCATCGGAATACCATCACAGGTCGAAAGCTTCGTTGCTCCCAAGCCGGACAGCCTCGCGGCTGTGAACGCGTGGCTCAAAGCGAACGGCCTCACAGCCAAACCCTTGTCTCCCGCAGGAGACTGGCTCGGGATCAACATCCCAGTATCTACAGCCAACGAGCTCTTCAACACCAACTTCAGCCTTTTCCGGCACGCACAGACCAGCGTCGAGGCGGTCCGCACGCTTGAATATTCCCTTCCGTCCATCCTGCAAGGACACGTCGATCTGGTTCACCCGACTGTCTCGTAAGTCAGGTTCGCTGAGCCTGTCGGCGCGCGATTGACGCGTCTATGACAGGTTTCCGGCGCCTTCAGCAAAGACTGTGCGCCCCGTGCAGCTTGCCCAGATCGCACCTAGCAACACGGTGGCGGACGGGCTATCGTCCATGTGCGCTAACGGCACCATACCAGCATGTCTACAGAAGCTCTACCACATTCCCCTCACCCCCGCCGTCCACAAAGAAAACCAGCTCGGTGTCACCGGCTTCTTCGGAAACAACGCACACTATGCTTGGCTTGAGGTTGGTCCTTCTATAGATGTATCCTGAGCGCAACGATCTCATCATGCCGCAGACCTTCCTGAAGACTTACCGTCCCGACATGAACCCGGCCACGAACTTCAGCGTGGTCGGCATTGACGGAGGATCGAACGATCAGGATGTACCGTCGGTCTCTGAAGGAGTACGCAGTTTCCTTTGTGCGACCCGTCTATCAACTCACATCTACCCGTAATATACAGGAACTCGACATCCAGTACACTGTCGGACTTGCTACCGAGGTTCCTGTGACGTATTACTTCATCGGCTTCGACAACCAGGACGGCGACCTGAACGGATTCCTGGACGAGGCGAACGTTCTCCTCGCATTGGATAAGCCCCCACAGGTCCTCACGACCAGCTATGGATTTAGTGAGAGCTCCCTGTCGTTCGCTCTAGTCGAGTGAGTCTGTTCAGAGGAGACTGTGCATTCACAAGGCGTCTCACATATTATGCGCATACAGCAAGCTCTGTCGCGCATATGCCCAACTAGGCGCTCGCGGAAGCACCATCCTCTTCGCCTCGGGAGACAGCGGTCCCAACTGTGCCCCTGATGGGTCAGACAGATTCCAGCCCACCTTCCCTTCGGACTGTCCTTTGTACGCATATATCACCTACTCTTTCCCTTCATACAGGTGACTGACATCGCGATCATAGCGTGACCTCGGTTGGCGGGACACAGGGCTTCTCCCCCGAGGCGGCCTGGGTCGGCTCGAGCGGCGGCTTCTCGAACTACTACCCGCGCCCCGCATACCAGGACCGCGCCGTGTCCGCGTACCTCGCCAAGCACGGTAAAGAGAACGCCGCACGCTGGAACGCGACCGGGCGCGCCTTCCCCGACATCTCGGCCAAGGCGGACAACTTCCTGATCTACGAGAGTATCTTTTTCGCCATTCAGGGCACGAGCGCGTCGAGCCCGACAGTCGCGAGCATCATCGCGCTCGTGAACGACCGCCTCGCGTCCGCGGGCAGGGCGCCGCTCGGGTTCTTGAACCCGTGGTTGTACAAGGAGGGGTACAAGGCGTTCACGGATATCACGACCGGGAACAGCTCGGTCCTGTGTTCGGACGACCTCCCGCTGCACGAGATCAAGGCTGTCGAGGGATGGGATCCGGTATGTCCCAGCTCGTGGTGCTTGCCCGTCTGTTCGTTGAACTGATAGGTTGGGGCAGGTGACTGGCTTCGGAACGCCTCGATTCGACAAGCTGCTCGAGCTGTTGAAGCTGTGATCACAGGTTATTGAGTTCTAAAGACGCACGCCCAATGGATTTATCGGACGTGCGCTATCGGTACTTCGTGGTCCGTCTCGAGCTCTCACGTCTGGGTTGGACCTTTTGCTTGCATACGGACTTTCTTGAGTCATATCGCTATTGACTCACGCTGCGCTGTACGCTTTCATGTTACACTGATGATACATTTGTCGGATGCAGAACAAGACATCTCGCGCCCGAGGCCAGTCCGACTTCTGAGTCCCATGTACGTCTACAGCCACCCGCGAGCCTTCAGATCCTCCAGGGTATCCTTCGTCGTCTCCTCCACGGTGCGGAATTTGATACCGAGCGTTGTCTTCGCTTTGCTGTTGTCGAATACTGACGGGAACTTCGCCTGCGATGGGTCGTAGGAGGTGTTGCCAGCCGGGACCGAAGGTTCAAGTTTGTGGGCGACGTTGACTGCGGTACAAGTCAGCTTCGGCGAGCATAAGACACTCGTTGGCGCGACGTACCGAAGTCCTGCCACTTGAACGCCGCGGAGCTGATGATGAAGCGGTTTCCGCCGGCCTCAGACCTCAGGAGCGCCTCTACGTGGGCATGCGCGATGTCCCGCACATCCACGAACGATGCACTGTGCAACCCTCGTCAGCCACGCAATCCCCTAGAAGCCACAGCAAAGCCATCGGACGCGTACCCGTTGTTCGCGAGCGCCTCCTTGTCGAGCTGGCGCTTGATCACGTTGTAGTACCAGTCGTGCGCGGACGTGTTTAGGTTCTCCGGCTTGTCGACCTCGTGCAGGCACGGCCCGAACACGTACGGCGGGTTCAGCACGACGAGGTCCCAGCCGAGCCCGCCCTTCGCGCGCTCCTTCTCCACGAAGTCCCACGCGGCCTTCTCGGCGAGCGTCTTGCTCGCGCGGTACTTCGTGCCCGGCTCCGCATCGCGCCCCTTCTCGCGCACGGTGACGATGTCGCCCTCGTTCCAGCTCGCCTCGTCGAGCACGAGCGTCTCGGCGGGGTTCGGGTTCGCGCGGACGACCGCGGCGGTCGAGGAGAGCACGATGACGCGCTTGACACGCGTGCCGTGGGCGCGCGTCGAGCGGAGGACGCTCAGCGTGCCCTGGAGGGCGGGCACGATGAGCTCGTCGGGCTCGACGGCCTTCATATGGAAGGGCGAGGCGGTGTGCGCGACGGCGTCGACGTCGCCGACGTATGCGTCGAATGCGCCCTCCTGTGTGCAGACGGTGCGCGAATCAGTACGGCGGATAGCGACCAATCGCGAGGGGCATGGGGCTGACCTTGGTGATGTCATCGACGATCACGACTTCGAACTTGTCCCCGGCAGAAGCGAAGAGCGTCCGCAGGTGGCCCGCCTTGCTCTCCGAGCGGACTGTCCCGCGCACGGCGAAGCCAGCCTCGAGGAGCGACTTGACGACCCAGACCGCGATGTAGCCGTTCGCGCCGGTGACAAGAACCTTGCCAGAAGTTACAGCAGGCATGTCGAGGTGTGTTGAACTGTGTTGATCGGTGTGTGTTGTGCGGTGCGGCGGTGCGAAGGGTGCTCTTGGGCGTAAGGAAGAAGAGGTATGTTTGCTTTGGTCGCTGAGATGGCCTCCGCTTTATATACGGCGTAGCCTGTAGGTCGGATTCCCATGTTTGTCAGCTACCAGTCTATCTGCTATCCGCTGTGCTGAATAATTACCAGAGGTGCCCCGACTCGGGTTCGTGAAGTGGCAACGTCGAATCTGGTGCGCATGATATCATATCGGCAGGCGATTGCCTGCTGTGTTCACCAGTCCGACGTGTTGAAATGAGTTCTAGGACCTTCCTTTGTTTTGCCGCAAGGTATGCAGTACTACCTAGGTATCTGTGCGAACCCGCTCGAGCTCCATATGCATTATATGCCGACCGGTATTCGATATTGGTGGGACCGATGAGCGGGCCCATATACTCACGCCGGTCGCGCGAATACGTAGTGCGCATCCTGTGTGCTATATGACGGACAGATTAGCGTATGACCCAGCAGTACTTGATCCAAGATCTGTGCAGGACTCATCTTTGTTAGCTGCTCGAGTGACACTTTGCTCTAACAGCAAAAATGACCTCGAAACAGTGTCAGGCGCTACCAGGGCTCGAACCTGGGTTTTGGGAACTCACAAAGTCAGAATCCCAAGTGATAACCACTACACTATAGCGCCGGTGGGCGGCATTGCGTTTGCATATGGTCGATCGTGTGAGAACCTATTGCACGACTTGAGGTCCCGTTGAAATCGGAACCGGCTGCACCCACAATCAACTGTTCCCTGCACTTGGACTATTGCCGGAACGCCACAAGGTCCGACGCCGGAAGGCAGATGTTAACGGCGGCATGCCCATTGAACTTGAAGAAGTACGAGGAAGCAGTGCGACGCATGTTTGCCTCAAGGGCCCCGCTTGCTGTTCGAGATGCAGGCACACGACAGAATCGAGACTTAGCGAGTGCTCACTGCTATCGTAAAAGAACAGGCGAGAGTGCGTCGGCATTGTGGCATGTCCCGACATGCGTCCTCCACGCGAGCGGAGAGATGATCGCGAGATATCGATGTTCTCCGGAGTCCGGTGGCTGAGGCGCGCGCCAACCTGTTACTGCAAAGCTCGGAAATGGGTAGGCCGACGAGTGTAATGCATCGACAGCGCCGTCCGCGTCTGCGTCGTTGAGAGTGCGGAAGAACGCCGAAACAAGGCGGACATCTGCGACAGAGGCGGTCGTACGAGCAACATCGACAGAACCAATGAGAATGTCATATAGCAGTCGTGCGAAAATTGGGGGCCAATATGGACGGCCCCATCTACGATTTTTGTGAAGTGAGGCGACCTTATTAGACCATGCCGCCTAACCTTGTCCTTAAATACGCTCTCGGACGAGAGTACATAACCGCCCTCGTCCCCTCCTTCCTCCCCCCATCTCCCCTCCTCCGATAGACGCATCCTACCTCCCAAAATGTCCTCGAAAGGTGCGCTCTTTGCATTGATGCGCCTCGCTTCCGGATGCTGATGCTCTACAGCCATCCGCGAGTACGACGCGAAGCTCTTGCTCGCGTACTGGCTCGAGCGCGCCCCCGCGGTCGACCCTTCGGCGCAGGTCAAGACGAAGCTCGTCTACCCCTCGCCCAAGGTCGCCCAGATCTCTTGGGACCCCTCCACGAACACCATCACGCCCGACACTCAGCTGCCCGGCTGGGTGTTCTCTACGAAGCTCGTCGCGAAGCCTGATCAGTTGATCAAGCGCCGCGGTAAGGCCGGTCTCCTTGCGCTCAACAAGACTTGGGACGAGGCGAAGGCATGGATCCAGCAGCGTGCGGGCAAGCCGCAGAAGGTGAGTACAGCTCCTTGTTCCCAAGTCGCGCCTCCATCACCGCCGATCCGTCGCCCTTGGCGCGTCACTACCTCATACGCGTTTCGTTGGGGATGCTGCGTCCCCCAATTGCCACCGCGCACCGCCGCACATACCTCATTAGCATCGTGCATCACAACGCGTCCCCGACGCGTGTAAGGCGCGAGGTCGCTTAACACGCGTCGTTCCTCACACGTGATTTCGCTACTGCATCGGTGTCAAGATCTTGCCTTTGCCGTGTACATGTCTCAGTTTAGCACCCCATGCTCACTGTACGCCTTCGTAGGTCGAGTCCGTAACCGGCACGTTGAACAACTTCATCGTCGAGCCCTTCCTGCCCCATCCGTCCGATGCCGAATACTACGTCTGCATCAACTCCGCACGCGAGGGCGACTACATCCTCTTCACCCACGAAGGCGGTGTCGACATCGGCGACGTCGACGCCAAGGCTCTCAAGCTCAGTCTTCCTGTGAACGAGCCCTTCCCCTCGAGGCAAGCCATCGCCGACACCCTCCTCAAGCACGTACCCGCCGCGAAGAAGGAGACGCTCGTCGACTTCCTCATTCGCCTGTACTCAGTATACGTCGACCTGCACTTTGCGTATCTCGAGATCAACCCCTTGGTCGTTCTCGACGGCGTCGACGGTGGCGAGCCCACGATCCAGTACCTGGATATGGCTGCGAAGCTTGACCAGACCGCAGAGTCCATCTGCGGCCCCAAGTGGGCGATCGCGCGTGACCTGTCCATCTACGAGTCTGGTCCCCAGGCCACGACAACGAAGGGCAAGGTCATCGGTGCGGACCGCGGCCCTCCGATGGTAAGTTCGTTCCTTGCACTGCATCATACCTCACGCTAAGTCATCTTTCCTAGGTCTGGCCCGCTCCCTTCGGTCGTGACCTCACGAAGGAGGAGGCGTACATCCAGAAGCTCGACGCGTCCACTGGTGCTTCGCTGAAGCTCACCGTCCTGAACGCGGAGGGTCGCATCTGGACGATGGTCGCAGGTGGTGGTGCTTCGGTGGTCTACTCTGACGCTATCGCTGCTCACGGCTTCGCGCACGAGCTCGCCAACTACGGTGAATACTCGGGTGCTCCTTCTGAGGGCCAGACGTACGAGTATGCGAAGACCATCCGTGAGTGCTTGGACCGCTCCTTCATTCACCTTGCAATTGCTGATGAACGCTTCCAGTGGACCTCATGACCCGTGGCACGCCGCGCTCCGAGGGCAAGATCCTCATCATCGGTGGTGGTATTGCCAACTTCACGAACGTCGCGGCGACCTTCAAGGGTATCATCCGCGCGCTCAAGGAGTACAAGGCGCCCCTGATTGCCCACAAGGTCAAGATCTACGTGCGTCGTGGTGGCCCCAACTATCAGGAGGGCCTCAAGGCGATGCGCCTGCTCGGCGAGTCGCTCGGTGTGCCCATCAAGGTTTACGGCCCCGACACCCACATCACCGCCATCGTGCCTCTCGCTCTCGGCGTTACTGGCAAGCCCAAGAACCCCCTCCACTCTGTCGCCCCCACGCCCGCACCGTCGTCGCCGAAGAGCCCCTCTGAGGGTGTGGAGCTTGAGCCCGAGCGCTCTGTCGGGAGCATCCACACCGACGGCCAGCGCACGCAGCCTCAGGACCAAATCGTGAGCTTCGACCACAAGACCGGCGCGCAGCACTCGCGCCCATGGTTCCGTCCGTTCGACGCGCAGACGCGCTCGTTCGTGTACGGCCTTCAGCCCCGTGCCATCCAGGGCATGCTCGACTTCGACTACTCGTGCGGACGTGAGACGCCCAGCGTTGCCGCCATGATTTACCCCTTCGGCGGGCACCACATCCAGAAGTTCTACTGGGGCACGAAGGAGACGCTGCTCCCCGTGTACACCAGTGTCGCGGACGCGGTGAAGAAGCACCCCGAGGTCGACGTCGTCGTGAACTTCGCCAGCTCGCGCAGTGTCTACTCGAGCACGCTCGAGATCTTCGAGTTCCCGCAGATCAAGAGCATCGCGCTGATTGCGGAGGGTGTGCCCGAGCGGCACGCGCGCGAGATCCTGCACATCGCAAAGAAGAAGGGCGTCCTCATCATTGGCCCCGCTACGGTCGGTGGTATCAAGCCTGGCTGCTTCCGTATCGGTAACTCTGGAGGGTAAGTCCTCGTCCTTCGTTCATGCGTACTCCGCGTAGCTAACGCGATGCTCTAGTATGATGGACAACATCATCTCGTCCAAGCTCTACCGCTCGGGCTCTGTCGGATACGTCTCCAAGTCCGGCGGTATGTCGAACGAGCTGAACAACATCCTCTCCCTCACCACGAACGGCACGTACGAGGGTATCGCCATCGGCGGTGACCGCTACCCCGGCTCGACCTTCATCGACCACCTCCTCCGCTACGAGGCTGACCCCGAGTGCAAGCTGCTCGTTCTGCTCGGTGAGGTCGGTGGTATTGAGGAATACCGCGTCATCGAGGCCGTGAAGAAGGGCGTCATCAAGAAGCCCATCATCGCGTGGTCGATCGGTACGTGCGCGAAGATGTTCACCACGGAGGTGCAGTTCGGACATGCCGGCTCGATGGCGAACTCGGACATGGAGACGGCGGACGCGAAGAACGCGGCGATGCGTGCTGCTGGCTTCATTGTGCCCGACACCTTCGAGGACCTCCCCGAGGTGCTCAAGCAGACGTATGAGCGTCTCGTCAGCTCGGGCGCGATCAAGCCTCAGCCGGAGCGCGAACCCCCTGTTATCCCGATGGACTACAAGTGGGCGCAGGAGCTCGGGCTCATCCGCAAGCCCGCCGCGTTCATCTCGACGATCTCGGATGAGCGTGGCCAGGAGCTGCTGTATGCGGGCATGCGCATCTCCGACGTGTTCAAGGAGGACATCGGCGTCGGTGGTGTCGTCAGCTTGCTCTGGTTCAAGCGCCGCCTCCCGCCGTGGGCGACGAAGTTCATCGAGATGGTGCTCATGCTCACTGCTGACCACGGTCCCGCTGTGTCTGGGTAAGTGACGATCTGATTGTGCTTTGTCCAGCAGACTGATAGGTTCGTCATCCATAGTGCCATGAACACGATTGTCGCGACCCGTGCGGGCAAGGACCTCATCTCTTCTCTCGCGTCTGGTCTCCTCACTATCGGTTCGCGCTTCGGTGGTGCTCTCGACGAGGCTGCGAGCATGTTCTCGAACGCCCGCGACACCGGCCTCACCCCTCGCGAGTTCGTCGACAGCTGCAGGAAGCAGAACAAGCTCAGTACGTATCTATCACTGCCCCCCATGCTCACGGAGTACTGACACCTTTTCCTTACAGTCAGCGGTATCGGCCACAAGATCAAGAGCGTCAACAACCCTGATCTCCGTGTCGAGCTCGTGAAGGAGTACGTGCGCAAGAACTTCCCGAGCCACAGCCTCCTCGACTACGCGCTCGCGGTCGAGAAGGTCACGACTTCCAAGAAGGACACGCTCATCCTCAACGTCGACGGCTGCATCGCGGTCTGCTTCGTCGATCTGCTCCGTGACAGTGGCGCGTTCACGTCGGACGAGGCTGACGAGTACATCAAGGTCAGTCTCTCTTGCATTGAGACGCTCTGATCGCCCGTGCTGACTGTTAGTTCAGATTGGTACGCTCAACGGCCTGTTCGTCCTCGGTCGCAGCATCGGTTTCATCGGCCACCACCTCGACCAGAAGCGCCTCCGCGCGCCGCTGTACCGCCACCCCGCCGACGACATCTTCATCCAGATGGCGGACGTCTCGCAGCCGCGCGTGCTGGGCAAGATGCAGTAAGCGTGTGCGCGTGCTCGTCGTGTAAGCTCAGGGTTGTAGGAGGGGTGTGCTTCGGTGTGTTACTTGCTTTCGAACGTCAGATACGACTCTCTGCACGATCATCACGAGTTTTCGATGTACGATCTACCATGTGGACTATAATAATGACATACATAGAGTTTGCTTGCTTCACTCAGCCGTTCGAGGACCAGCTCCCCCCAGCCCGAGCAGCTGAGCTCCGCCGCAAAATTGAAGTGCTGTATATAGCCCAGCCGCCGTCGAGTTCTGCGTGGATAGATTCAATCACGAGGATCTCTGGTGAGTCCGTCTTCTAATTTCCCACATGGAATGCGTTCGTGTTTGCTTACAAGCCAGAACAGGTCGCCCCCATGGGCATGCCAATGAGGCCAACACGTGTACTTGGACGCCGGGATCGTTATCCATCCGAGAGTGGTGGCCATCGCGATTTCCAAGACGACGACGACAACGATCCCGTCGCGCACCGCAGGTCTTTCTGAATTCGATTCGAAGTGAGCGATGGTGAGCACCAATCAGTCTCACAAGAACGAGTTGGCTGATCGCTATGGACCATTCCGCGTCTATCGACTCGTCCTTCAGCCGCGGCGATACTCTAGCCCGCATCTGGGGTTACACGACACCTGGATGGCGGAGATCGACCCCGAGAGCGTCCAGGGGGAGTACTCCGACAGCGACGAGGATGCCGTGAGTAGCGGCACAGGGCCCATCAGGTGGATCCGCGACCCGAGTACGATGGATCGACGGCGCCGTGGCAGTGATTCACGTATACGGGATCCCAGCATTCGCGAGTACCCCAGCGAGATCTGGGTGCGCCCGCCGACGGATACCGGTCGCAGCTCGAGCACCGAGTCGGATCGTCGCGGTGCACAGTACCTCCGCCCGGCTTCCAGAGTGGCACCCTTGCGGACTCCGTCTACACCCAGAAGAGAACAACCACGGCCGGCTCCTCTCGAGGTCTGCCAAGTCCCTGTCGATCATCAGGCGGGGGACGAGGTGGACGTTCCCGTCACTGGCGATGTTCCTACGGGGAGCGTGTCGGCTCATCAAGACGCAACACTCTCTCGAGGCCGCAGCACCGTCCGGAACGAGTCGCAACATGAGAACCAATCCTACGGTAGCAGCTACTGCCTTCCCCCTGTGCTAGCCGGCCCCCAGAGTACGCCGTTGACGTCTACCGTTGGAGAATCCCCGACTACAGCGCGAGGACCTTCCGCCTCTCCGCGTAAGGCTGCGCACTATCATTCTGATACCTCGAAATCGACTGATGGAGCGGCGCCCAATGTACGTACGACCAAGCACTGTTGTGTTCGCACAAACCTAACCATTGCTTGCAGCGTAAGGCTTCCAAATCACCACCAAAGCTGGCCGATGACGATGTGAGCCCCATTCCTTGAATGACACGAAAAACGGCATCTGAACTCCTTCCATAGGCGTTCCCGGGCGCAAATGCGATGTCGGAAATCTGGCCACTGTACCTAGAACACGCCCGAGGCAAGGACAAAGAAATGGTCTCAGCATGGAACACGGATCTCGATGCTATCCTCATCTTCGTGCGTCTTCTGGTTTGTCCTACGATTGTGACCTGCTCTCATCACATCAGCGTTCTAGGCGGCCCTCTTCTCGGCCGTGCTCACAACGTTCATCATCGAGTCCTACTCCAACCTCCAAGCAGACCCTACCTCCGAGGTGCTCCAAGCCATTCTGTTTGAACTACGGATGGCTCGTAACGCTTCCGCCGCGCGCGAGTCACCTATACGACAATTCGAGGTCGCCGCCTCCGCGGTCCGCGTCAACGTCTACTGGTTCTCCAGCCTGATCCTCAGCCTGGCTACCGCGCTCATCACCATTCTCGCCAAACAGTGGGTAAACTATCTACTGGCTGGCCTTTCTTCCATCCCCGCGGACAGAGCACGACTACGCCAATACCGCATAGAGGGAATGCACAGGTGGCACCTGCCCGCAGTCCTATCGTTCCTGCCTATTCTCCTTCACGTCGCACTGCTCCTTTTCTTCGCTGGGCTTGTCGACTTCGTATGGGACGTGAACGAAAGTGTCGCTCTGATTGCCGCCATCCTCGTTTGCACCACCTCTGTTGTGTACATCGTTGCAAATCTACTGGCCTACGTCTACCCCGACTGTCCCTTCAAGACGTCTGTCACCGACTTCGTTGTGGTCGTCATCGATCTCTTGATCGTTGCCTACGGGAGGGGTCGCCTTGCTGCTATGAGGCTAGGCCGTGCTTCTGCTCGCCTCTGGGACCGTGGAGTACGTGCATGCACGTCTTGGTATCACTGCTACCAACGTGAGGATCCGTCAGTAGAAGATGGCGGCGCCGTGCCGATGACAAGGATCGACACCATCACCTCTTCGGAAACGCGCAACTACGAACCACTGCGCATCACATCTCTGCGCCGTCAAGGCGAGCAATTCATCGAAGAGAACAAGACTACCATGGATGCTCATATTCTACTGTGGATCATGCGCCACGCCGACCGTTTGCGCGAGGTGCAGAAGCTCAGCAACGCTATCATACACTTCCCGCACCTAGTCCTTCACCGACGACTCTTCATCGAGAAGGGCGCGTACGGCTACCTGGAGCGCCTCCTCCAGTCCTCAGTGTCGCGATCCTACTCAAGGCTGCCCAAAAAGCGACGAGTGGCTGTGACGTCCGTCATGTATGCCCTTGCGGTTTTGGAGGCCGAGGTCGCCATGGATGGTGTTCAGGATGAGCCCATCGATGGGGGAGATACACCCAACAATACTCTTGAGCATGCGACAGCTCCTTACACCATGATAGAATCAAGCATAAACCCCGCTTCCTCTCCCCTATCGCCGCACACATTCCCCGTCATCGTATCGCTTCTCAACGAGGCCCACAACCTACCATTCTCGGTCCTCGCGTCGGCGCTCAGGCTCTCCGTCAGGATTCCAGACTCCACTGTGAGGGGCCGTGTGCCGTCTATCAAGCCTATCGTTCACGAGTTCCTCGTGCGTGTCGCACAATTCCAGCCCCCGTCCGGAGAGCACTCCGACATCACGCATGCAGTGAACACCGTCATCTATCTGGCCCTCCATGATGCCTCGTATCCCCGACGCCACGGGTTCGTGATTCCTCCCATCGGCGACACCCGCTACTGGCTCGACTACTTGTCAAGGCTCGTGCTACAACCGTTCATCACGCCTTCCGCCCGCCGTCAATTGTGTTGGGCTATTTGTGCCCTCACGCCGTCGCTGTCGGTTCCCCCACTCGGGGTGATCGTGAAGCCGCGTATTCCGCGCATCGGGCGGATTCATACTATGGCGGGACGACTTACAGCACTCGTGTCTTGCGACACCGATCCATCCATCCTACGCGCGGCCTTGGTCGCACTGGAGGGCATACTGTGGGCAGGTACTGCTCGTGAAGAGCAGAGCGGCGTAACCTTCGTCGCCCATCTGCTCCGCCGTGTACACCTCACATTCACAACTCGACTCCGCCGTCGGCTCGTAATGGGCCAGCTCCAGCTGTCGTCGGACATCACGGCAATGACCCCCTCGATCACTCGCATTACCATCTACCTTTCCATATTCCATCCCAAAACGACTGAGCATGCGAGGGTTGCTCTCCTCCGAAACGTCTTCGGGATCTTGGCGCACTTACTGGAGGCGAGCCAGGAGGACCCCGCATCGCTCCGAATGGACATGTACGCCTGCAGGAGCGCATGGTCCCCTCTGGCAGCGGCGAGCCTCCGGGGAATCGAGGCGCGCCGGTGGATCTACCGAGCAGCGGGCCGGATCGTCACTCTCCTCCTCAACCTTGGCGGGACTACGCGCACCAGACACACTCTGCGTATCGATCCCCGAGAGCTCATCTTCACCGACAACGATGACGCCCCGGTGGCGGCAGCCCTGACACTGGCGTTTCAAAGCATCAGTGGCCGGATGACCATGGCGGCGACCCCGGGATGGACGATCGGCCCCCTCGTCCTGGACTCCTTTGCCGCCATCATGAAGGACATCTTCGTGCTCGGGATGCGTAGGGCTGGCTCGCACCCCGAACCTGTTGATCCTGAGGAAGTGGGTATCCGCCAGTGGGATTGGGAGGCTCCACAGGTATTTGTTGCGCATTTAGCGGGGCGACCCGGGGCGCTGTCGGCACTCCTAGTCGTGTCGTCGTATGACTCGACGGTGCGACTCGAGGTGCTGAGAACGGCCTTTAGAGCGATGTGCGCAGTGCTGCACGCGGACACCGGCGGGTCGGGCGACGCACACTCGCCGCCGGCCATTTCGAGGCACGACAGCAACCATCCAGCTACTCTGCTGGCCGACATGCTCCGCGGACAATACCAATGGGTCTGTCAGAAACTCGCTGAGCAGATTGAGGGAACGCATTTCACGGAGCCTAGCATGGAGGGGGCGCTCATCGACTTCATCCGTCTCTCCGCGAACCTCGCATTCTACCGCGCCCCATCTGACACCTCACCAGATCCTGTGGTACTCGGCAACATGGTATTGTTCCTTGCCGCTCTCCTAAGCCGCAATACTACGTCCGCCGCCGTTCGTCGCCACGCTTGGGGCACTTTGGGGAGCATCGTCGCGATGTGCACCCAGCGTATGCCAGAAATGCGCAACGACCCTGACCCCGAGCGGCACTTCCGGTTTGATACCTTCGATCCCGAGGGTATCGCTGTGGGCCTGATGCGGGCCTTGGCGCTCTCGAGTCTCGAGACCGGAATCGACATCGAACCGCACTGCGAACGGTGCGCCCTGCCACTGCACAAGTGCCACGGGCTGCCGACGCCGGGATCCTCCGATGAGGACTCTCCAGGAGGAACCAGCACCAGGATGCCGGTGGTCTACAAGTTGATCTTCTCAGCAACGCTCACAGCGGTGGTCGCACTTTGGAAGGCCGACGACGACGAATCTGTCGACGTCCGCGGGCGACTCCGACAGCACGGGCTCGCTTCTCGCCTCAAACCGCTGCTAGATCTGGAGGAGAGCGAGGCGAAGTGGCTGACAAAGGAGGCTATGACCAAGATGTTCGACGCCGAGAGAGATACGCCTCCAGACAGTCTGGAAACGCCAAGCTGAGATGTGAGTCCAATTGGTACCGTTGAATCTAGCGCTCAAGCTCAAGACTACTAGAGTAGTAGTACACACTCAATTTGCGCGTCTGTCTCAGGACATGTCTTACCAGTATCGAAGAACGTCGGATGGGACGGTAAATCGACATCGGATTGTAGTCGATGTGCCAAGATCCACATTCGCTGCATGCACAGCTGCATCTTCACAGAGCCGCCAGACTCGCCGCCTGCTCCATGATCAGTATACGAAACGTTCAAGTAACTGATCTTTGCGCAGTTGCCTCGGGTACAACGAGATTTCTCTCGGCGGAGCCGGCGTCCTTGTTCTCCAATTCGCCATACCCCGATTCCCAGGTCTCTTTGATGACAGCGGGGTGAACAAATGTTCTATTACGGTACTAAGCAGCCCTTTGGCACATGAAAGCAGAGATGAAGGGATGGGTTCAACAACCGTTTCCGCTAAAAGGCTGATTAGGTGCTCACAACTAACGCCGGCTAATGCC
This sequence comes from Trametes sp. AH28-2, assembly GCA_001304625.1. Classification (NCBI taxonomy): domain Eukaryota; kingdom Fungi; phylum Basidiomycota; class Agaricomycetes; order Polyporales; family Polyporaceae; genus Trametes; species Trametes sp. AH28-2. Next base: position 426,431 of record KQ464095.1, read on the forward strand.
GAAGTCAACAGTATGTTGAACGGCGCGTCCATGTTTGTTTGACTTCATCGCTCTACCAGGCTCTTGTTGGCAGGCTTTCCCCCTTGTCTGTGTTAACCATGGCTTTCAGAACGGCGGTGGTCTGGATCTATAAATGCGCCTGTTGAGACCAGAGTGCTCCACCGCCCTTCCCAGCCGACCACTCTGACTCGGATCTGCTACTACTCTTGCACAGATCCTAGAAATATGGATAACAACGGTGATGCTGACACAGTTATCTGCTCAAACTCGTCCAAAAAGACGGCTTTTGTAGATTTCCTCTCAAAGTCCGTCGAGATCTATGACAATATTCTCTCAAATCTTTCCCCGCAAGCACTCTCCCGGTTGAAATGCGCGAATACGCACGTACACAAGGTGGTCCAGAACTATTGGGGCCGGGCATTCAACGTCAACAAACGTCTGGCGCGCTTCTTCCGAAGCCCGCTCGCGTTTCGCTCGCTCCAGGCTCGCACGGGAACAGTCATTTCCGGCTCTTTCGCCTTGCAGTTCTTCGACCGCACGTACTACCCAGAATCCGATCTGGACCTCTACGTCCACCCCAGCGGGCCTGTTGTTCACGACGTTGGGCTCTACTTGGAATCCGAGGACTACCAATATCAGCCTTACTCGTGGCAACTGGGAGACTTCCGCGACGAAGCACATCGACTTTGTGAAGACATCGACAAGCCGCCCTTCGAGATGGAGGACCGGAAGGAATACGAACATATGTACGATATGCGGAGCATACGTGCTGTGTACACTTTCCTACGCCACCCAGGTCCCGAAGACTCCGCCGAAAGTACGCGCAAGGTTCAGATCATCGTCTCAAGAATGTCACCTATGGCATCCATGATGGATTTCCACTCAAGTGAGTACTGCGCTGTGCGGCCTACGATTAATAATACTAACCCGCGCCACAGCCTGTGTAATGAACGTGATCACATACAACGCGGCGTATTCCCTCTATCCAATGGCCACATTCGAACATCAAGTAACGCTCGTAACGAACGACAGGGCCCCGCAAGCGAAGGCCGCGCTGAACAAGTACGCCGAACGCGGCTGGCGCGCCATCGCAAACCCCTCCCCGCTGGTGCCGTACCTCGAACCACGCAGCTTCCACCTCGACACTCCCCGCTGGGTGTGCGACGCACATAGCTGGACCATTCTCCTCGACACGGAGGGCGTAGAGCCCCCGCCGCAGATGTCGCGCCTGTCAGACCCGCTCGCGCGCGACCCTATCGCCGAGTGCGGCTGGACGCTGCAGCTCGTCGACGACGCCGCGGAGATGGCGTTCTACCAGATCGCCACCACCGTCCTGCGCTGGAGGTACACGGCTGGCTGCGAGGAGTACTTCGCCAAGCTGCTCGACTTCTTCGTCTGCCAAGGGCGGATCGAACACGCCAAGCTCCCGGAGGGTAAGACGCCACAGGAGTGCGCTGACATCTGGGTCTGGTACGTCTTCACTATTGTGCTTGCTTCCATACTCCGATTGACGGTCTCGCACGTCCATATAGGTGGGATGCGTCGCTACCAGTGCTTCGAACGAGATTCCTGCAAGAGCAGGCGAAGCGACGGGCCTTAGTTGGAGATGAGTGCAAGCTGACCTGACTTTCTGCGGTCCAAAACCATACAATTCCTCATAGTATGTAACATTCCACTGTACATCCGCTTCTACGGTACATTTTACATCCTCCCATCCTTACCCTAATCCGACGTTATTCGTGCGCTACCAGCTCGCTCGAGCACGCTCAGAGCTCGACCTTGATGCGGTGGTACAGCTCCGCGCTCTTGCGCATCTCCTCCGCGGTCGCCGGCGGCGCGGCCTTGCCGTCGAGGCCGTACGTCTGCACGCCCACGTACTCAAACGGCGGGACCGCGGCGGGGATGCAGTGCGCGTTCGGCACGCCGTAGTCGTCGAACGCCCACGGCTTGCCCGGCTCCTTGGGCGCGGTGAGCAGGATCGAGTTCGTCGACTCCATCGAGACGTCCGCGTCGAAGTAGTTGAGCGGCGTGAGGAAGAAGCTGTGATGGGTCGTGTCAGGCTCAATTGGTCCTATTAAAACCGAGAGGCGGAGGCGTACCTAGAGGCGGCGAGGTTCGTGCGCGTGTTGGGCGCGTCCTCCGCTTGCGGGAGGTGGTGCATGCCGACGTTGACCCACGCGACGAGGTCCTGCTGGGTGATGTTCTCGCCGTCGAAGAACTTGTGGAAGTCGACCATCGGCGCGCCGGGGAGGTTCAGGTTCCACTGGCAGCTCGAGCTCGGCTCCGTCTCCTTGCGCTTCGAGACCGCGAGGTTGTACCGCGCCCAGTTCGCGTTGTTCAGCAGACGCTTCGAGCCGACGACGGTCTACAAGGAAGACGGGTCCCCTCAGGAATCCGTGCGGGCATAATGATAGCAAAGCACGTACGTTGTGGATGGGCGAGTACCCGGGGTGGATCGCATATCCGCGCGGGATGCCCCAGCTGTTCTTCATGTCCCTGTTCACGAACGAGTAGCCGCCCTGGAGGTTCGGCGGGAACTTGAGCAGCGCATCGTTCTCGTTCTCGATGAACCGCTTCGAGATCTTCTGCTGGATGACCTCGGAGCCCCAGTCGTCCTCGAACCACGGCTGCGTGATCGTCTCCGTGGCGGTGCTCGTGTGGAGGAGCGAGTTCTCCTCGCCCGCGACGTCGAGGTCGACCTTGTAGTTGATGACGTGATCGTGTAGAGATCCCACTGTGGGGGCAGAGAGCTTCAGAAATGGCGGGAATGATACATGCATAACGTGACTTACTGGTTGTGTCGCGAATGGCAGTGCCGTACCCTTCCTGGGCGGGCTCCCAGAAGCCACCTTGCAAGTAGCCGGAAGCGGAGAGGCGGACCTCGATGGTCCCGTCAATCTGGAAGATGTAATCGAACACTACCCCGCATGTCAGTCTATGCGGCACAGCGGTGTAAAGGACAGGCATCATGATGCTCACAGTAGTCATAGCTAAAGTGCCACAGGCGGTCCGTCAACGCAGGCACTCGAGGACATGGAATCAGTGTACGCACTTTCCGACAGTCGAGACGCTCCGAACGACGAGCTGGTACCCGCGCGTCGCGCCGAACTCGCCCTCAGAGTACCCAGTGTGGCGCGTGATCGGGCGTGCGGAGTCGTGCTCGAAGATGCAGATCGCACGCTCGCGGACGATGCTGCCCTCGAAGTTGTGTGTCGTCGCAGGCAGATAGACAGCCTCGTGCGGGCAATCGTAGCCGGGGATCATGTCGCGCACTGCGCCGCCCTACATGCGCACGAAGGGCGAACATGAGATGTGTGCAGACATTTGCGAGTGCAGAACCAGTAGAAACGTACCATGCCGAAGAATCGGTCGAGCCAAGCAGTGGTGGTCTGCATCGGATCGTTACCAGCTGCGAGGTATCAGTACATTGCATGACTACGTATGGCAGCGATACTCACCATACTGTGCGATGGCCTCCTGAGGTGCAAGCTACAAGAACATCGATGAGTTGTGAACGGGTGAGCGACTCGGTCAGGTCAGACTCACCTCATAGATGATCCGCTCGCCCCTGAAGCGCAGGTCCCACAAGCTGAGCCCCATATCCCTGTCGAAGCCGAGGTACATGCCCCAGCCCATCCAGCTCACGTACTGCAGCGCACGGTCGACGCGGAAGCGCAGACCACCAAACGAGACCGAGCGCGGGCCCGGGAGCTGGTCCAAGTCGCGCTGGGCCGGCACCGTCGGCCGCTTGCGCGTGCTCCAGTCCTGGTCTTTCGTCGGGTCCTGGTCAGGGCGCTTGGGCAGCCGCTTGAGCGTCCCGTCGTGGTACGCGGCGAGGAACGCCTCCGTGCTGTTGAACACCTGGTGGTTGTACACGAGCTATGGCAAAGGGCGCGTGTCAGGCATCCACGTACACATAGTAGGTGAGAGTATACATACCTTCAGGAGCTTCCACTGCGACGGGTCGGTGCCGCTGAAGTCGACATACTGGAAGAAATTGACGGGGTGAAGCCACGGCCCGGGCTTATTGCGCCTCCAAGAGACCCATCCGCGGCGGAACGAGCCGTCAAAACTGAAAGGCGCGACGATACCGCCGACGAGCGTATCGTTGGGAAGGCCGCGCACGGAGCCGCCGAAGAGATCCTAATATCACAGTGGTCAGCATTCAACGCCCATGCGACCCAGAAAATATCACCCGCGCTCTCGCTACTCACCTCGGTGACGTCCGCAAGCGGGGGCATGAGCATAGTGAGCAGCGGCGAGATCTCGCCCATCGCCGTGAACCCGCGCGCGTTGAACGGGATCTTCTCGCGGTGGTAGATCTCCGTCAGCTCCCGCATCGCCGTGCGCTCGCCCACCGGGAGCGGGCCGACGAGGTAGTCCATCACGTACGGCTCGTCCGCCGCGCCGTGGTGCACCGTCACGCGCGCGAAGCGCTCCGGGGGGCTCACCGCGTCCGGGCGGTCGAGGTACGCGACCGCGTCCTTCTTCGCGGGCCGGAACGCGTCGATGTGGTAGATGAAGTTGTCCGAGAGCTTGCTCTTGTCGCCCCGGGTGAGGTTCAGCGCGCGCTCGGGCGCGGAGAGCCACTCCGAGATCGCGACGGTGTCGGAGATGGTCAGCGACGCGAACGGGTTGACCTTCGCCGGAGGGTTCGCGGGGGGAGGGAGGCCCGACGGGCATCTCTGCAGGTGGTCGTCCGAGTCGGCGACGCCATCGAAGGCAGCGAGGTGGTCTTGGATGTATCCGGATCCGTTCGAGGGCGCGAGGGCGTAGAAAGCGGTGAATCCGATGACTCCAAGCAGCGCGATCAGACTGAACGCAGTCCGCCGCCGAGCGTGAGACGGGCGAGTCGGCGCACGCGCCTCGGGCTCGGTGTCGTTCTTCAGCGCGAGCGGGAGCGGCTCGTACCCAGCGGGCGCCATCTTGATCGCAGAAAGCTGAGCACTGAGCAGAACTTGATCCCGACGCTGGTGGGGAGTCGGATGGGAACTGCTGGGCGATCTCGCAGCTTATATATGAGACACGAGCTTCCACACACACACGCAGGTCATGCCGCCCCGGGGCTGCGAATGTCGCAAGCCCTAAATGCGGGCGCTTAGATATACCCAAGACGCGGTCATGCGGAAGCACATCCTGCCAAATGCGCGTTTCGTACACAGGCGCAGTGACTTGACGCGTCGCTGCGCCATCACCATGCCTCTCCACTTTCTGCGCCCTTCACGACATAATCCGCAACACAACGCAATACTCAATAGAGGAATAGACCACTCACCTTGCCCGAAGCAGCCCAGATAACATGACCGTCGACTTGAAGGAAGAAGGCTGATAAGCCTCCCTGCCGCGACGCAGACGGCGCGGCGGGCCCCTCAAGATAGCCACTATCTCAGCGGCCGCTCAGAGTCATACCTGTAAGCCCGTCTAGGATAGGATAAGAACGCGGATAAATTGTTACACTTTGCGATACACTGCTTCACGCTCGTTCCAACGTCGCTCGCCCGAGTCTACAGCGCTAGCGCGTCGATCGCGCCCGCCAATCTACCACCTCGCGGTCTGCGAGGGCAGTCACTCCTTGCGCCACTTCTGATAGTAGTGGATGAGACCGGTGGTCTAGAGCAGCGCAACAGTCAGCATCTGCTATCCTCGCGAGGGCGCGAGATACACACCGAGCTGTCGTGGTTCGTGACGTCCTCGGGCTTATCGAGCTGCTTGAGGATGTTCTTCGCGAGGACCTTGCCAAGCTCAACACCCATTTGATCTGGTCGTAACGAACGGGGTCAGCGGCTGAGGATGGCGCCCGAGAGGGATTGCTTACCGAAGGAGTTGATGCCCCAGACGACACCCTGAGTGAAGATCTTGTGCTCGTACAAGGCAATCAGGGAGCCAAGGGTAGCGGGGGTGAGGAGAGGGAACATGATGCTGTTGCTCGGGCGGTTGCCCTCGAAGATCTTCGACTTGACGAGCGCGTCCGATGCACCAGAGCCGAGTTCCTGGAAGAACCACAATTCCGGGTCAAAATCCATATGAAAACGAACTGACGGTCATTGCGGCAGGATGGGAATGGCTGGCTGACCTTGCGAACCTCCTCCTCGGTCTTACCGAACGCCAAGGCCTCGGGCTGGGCGAAGAAGTTGCTCAGGAGGATGCGGTGGTGCTTGGAGTTCGCGATCGGGTTGTGCGTGGTCGCGGGAGCGAGGAAGTCAGCCGGGATGAGCTTCGTGCCCTGGTGCACGAGCTGGTAGAACGAGTGCTGGCCGTTCGTGCCTGCTGCGCCCCAGAGGATGGGCTGTAGATCCCGTCAGCACCTTCATGGGAAGTCAAGAGTGCGAGTGGGCGGTACGCACCCCGGTCTGGTAGTTGACGCGCTGGCCCTGCTTGGTGATAGACTTGCCGTTGGACTCCATGTCGCCCTGCTGGAAGTAGTCCGCGAACTTGTGGAGGTACTGGTCGTACGGGAGGAGCGCGTGCGTCTGCGCGCCGTAGAAGTCGTTGTACCAGATGCCGAGCACCGCGAGGATGACCGGGAGGTTCTGCTCGAGCGGGGCGGTCTTGAAGTGCTTGTCCATCGCGTGCGCGCCGCGGAGGAGCTGCTCGAAGTTGTCGTACCCGATGTAGAGCGCGATCGAGAGGCCGATCGCGCTCCAGAGCGAGTAGCGGCCCCCGACCCAGTCCCAGAACTGGAACATGTTCTGCTCGGCGATGCCGAACGCGGTGACGGCCTTGGTGTTCGTGCTGAGCGCGACGAAGTGCTTCGCGACGTGCGCCTTGTCCTTCGCGGTCGCGAGGAACCAGTCGCGCGCGCTCTCCGCGTTCGTGATCGTCTCCTGCGTCGTGAACGTCTTGCTCGCGATGATGAACAGCGTCCGCTCGGGGTCGCACAGGCGGAGCGTCTCCGCGAGGTGCGTACCGTCGATGTTCGACACGAAGTGCGCGGTGAGGTCGCGCTTCGCGTAGGGCTTGAGGGCCTCGGTGACCATGACGGGCCCGAGGTCGGACCCGCCGATGCCGATGTTCACGATGGTGTTGATCGTCTTGCCGGTGTAGCCCTTCCACTCGCCGCTCCGCACGGCCTCGGAAAACTCCTTCATGTGCGCGAGCACCTTGCCGACCTCGTCGACGCCCGCCTCGTTGATCTTGAACTCGTCAAAGTTACGAAGCGCGACGTGCAGGACGGCACGGTCCTCGGACGTGTTGATGTGCTCGCCCGCGAACATCTTGTCGCGGAAGGTCTCGACCTGCGCCTCCCGGACGAGGTCGAGGAGCGTCGCGAAGATGGGCTCCGTGATCAGGTTCTTGGAGAAGTCGAGCAGGAGCCGCACGGAGGGCTCGTCCGAGACGTACTCGCGGCTGAATTTGGCGAACCGCTCGGGGTCCTGCGCGAAGAGGTCCTTGAGGACGAGGTTTTCATGCTGAGTGTCGTAGATTTCCTGGAGCTTCTTCCAGGCGGCGTATTCTGCAGGAGGCGTTAGTACATATTCCATACATCTCGCTCGCAATATGACGGTAGTAGGTGCGTGAGAACCAGAACAGGGAACCCCGTTTCGAGCCAGAACCACTGTTCTGCGAGGGCACACCAAACGAAAGCTATGCGCATATGCTCGTATTTTGGGGCCGTGGACGTCTGCACGTTGCTTCGCGTCTGCCCAAGAGGTGTGAACGGTAAGGCGGTGCACATCGGCCATTGTGCTGTCCGGTCTACACGCGTGCGTAGTGACCCGCGAAAACGTCTTGAAGGTAAGATAACCAAGGGTACATGCATCCCAGCCGTGCCCCAACCATCTCGGAGAATACCCAACCTCCTTAGCCGAATTGTATGCGCGTAATGACAGTGCCTGATCTGCCACGGTCCCACGAAGCACCAGAAAGCGTAGACTCACCGGTTGCCAGCTTCCCGCTCATGATGTCCGTTCCGTATGTTACAAAGCGTGGCGAGCAAGAGGTCGTGGTGGGTTGTCAAGGTGTGCGGCCGGGCTGAGCAGGCTCGGGCTTATAACTGGCGTCATCGTCGATGCTATCGCGATCGCACCCTCCCGGTCCGCGCTCCCGGGTCCCCGCACCCACCGCGTCGGCCGGCTCGCGCGTTCTCTCGCTCTCCGTCTCTCTCCAGCTCGCGGATCCTGGCCGTCTCTTCTCAGGCAGCTGGAGAATCTCGCAGGTACAGAGCAAGCCTTGTCCTGCTTTGGAAACTCTTTCTTGGGGCGGTACGAGCGTGTGTCCGGGGACACTTGCGGAAGTACACGATGAAGTTGGAACCGGACGGTAATCCCGAGGTCAGCTACGTTCCCTTACACATCACCAACACTCGTTCGTGATCCTCTCGGGGAACTGGCTCGAACAACTCTGAGTAGCTCGTGACTGTAGCACTGCAATAGGTTGGCCTGGTTTTGCGCAACGTAAGCTATACAGCCAGGATGGGAAGAGGACGTATAGCTCAATGGCCTGACCCGATGGCATGACATGACATCTGACGAACCTCCAAGCATGACAGAGAGCCTGATAGCAGGGAGACCATCAATGAAAGTGAATCTCCTACCATTCCCCACCATAGTACCGACTAGAACTCGGTGGCTACATCCAAGGTAATAGTACACCACGCGAGGAGGTTTCCTGACTCGTGGGTGCAGTCTCAGTGCTACAGTAGCTATAGGTTTGCGCGAACGCTGCCGGCTTCTTGCAAGACTACGATGCATGGTGGAAGCATATCATTGGTTCGTTTGAGATGCACGAGGACGAGTTGCTCACATTCACGAGTATCTCAGGCCTGTGGTGCAGTGCGGCAGTCGCCTTTATTGGTGAAGCATCCGGGGGGAATGCGTGAGTTCCAAGAAGATGCCGAGGATCCAGGGGCTGCTACGTAGGTCTAGGCAAGGCCTTGTACGTTGGGCCAGCTTGGGTTAGACTATGTCGCTGATAGGACGCCATTGGAGTGGCAAAAGGTCCAACTAAGTGTGCGCGAGCTCTCCAAGCGAACGAGTAAGTAAGTACTGGTACTCCGGGGAATCTTGCACTTTGGATACAGAGAGAGACACGAAGAACGCCGCGGAGATCGGCGCTGCGAGCCCGTCAAGGAGCGAATGGACTGGAGAGGAGAGGAACAGGAAGCAGGGCCCGGGAACTTGTGAAGAGGAAAGAACCGGGAGGGGGCGGAGCTCGAGCGTGCCTGGACCGCCGGAAGCGAGCAGGACGCGACCACTCCACCGGCGCGCGTAGACGCCCGCCCCGTACTCAGCCCTTTCACATTCCAGTCGCGCTCCTCCTCCTCCTCGCTATAAGTACCTCGCCGATCGCGCTTTTCCCCCTCTCCGACTTCCTCCTCTCCTGCATTCTCGCCGCCCACACTCGCGCACCCCTCGCGCCCATACGGCACCCCTCGCGTCGACACGCACCCCCGCAACGTGCTACGGGCCCTCGTCATCGCCATTTCGCCTGAATAGTCTCGCGTAACTTGCCGAAAGCGGGGTAAACGGTCACACGAACACTCCCCACCTGAGCACTCTCCTCCCCCACCTCTCCTCTTATAGCCCCCGCGGCAGCATAATTCTTGCTCGCTCGACCATCTGCGCCCCCGCCTCCTAACCACATCCCGCCGCACTCGAGACAAACCCCCTTCGCGCCAGCGGCACATCTTTCGATCCATTCTCCTGATCGAACGCACACATCCTACGCGAACCCTCCCACGTTCTCGTCTAGCCTCCGCCATATATACCTCCCCAGCTCGCCCGCCCCCTCCGCGTCCTCTCCCACACCGATCGCACCATGACCGACCGCCCGTCAACATCGTCCTCTGCGCCGCAGGTGAGCCCCGAGCCCCAGAACACATCGCAGCTCCCTCGCCCCGCATCCATCGAGCACGCCCTGCACGCCCGCATCGACGCTTTCACACCCCTCTGCCCCTCCGCGCGCACGTCCTATACCCGTGTAGACTTTACCGGCGGCGGAACCGGCGCAAATACCCCTAGAAGGGACTTCACAGGAGAGGTTGACGATGGCGGGGAGGGCGAGGAGCAGGAGGATGATGTGGGCGCACAGCTCACGGAGGAGGCCATCCCACAGACCCCGCAAGTGTCGATCACCTTCCTCTTGGTCTCGGGCCGTCGCCGGACGATGACTTTCGAGCCGGAGACGACTGTCGGAAGGGTCAAGGAGCTCGTGTGGAATACCTGGCCCAACGGTGAGCCTTGTGCTGCTGGCCTAGCCCGGGAGCGCTCGGGGCTTTTACGCTCGGTGTAGAAGCTCCACTCGACTTCCGGGTACGTCTCGGACACTGGACACACCCTAACGCTTTCTGCGTGTAGACTGGCAAGATGAACGGCCGCCAGCGCCCTCATACCTTCGGATCCTTTACCTAGGAAAAATTCTTCAAGACGAGGACTCGCTTGACAGTGCGTGTCTGCGTGGCTTGCATTACTTGCTTTTCGCTGACACCCGTATCGCGCAGAGCTGTCATTCCCGACACAGGTGCCATCTTCAGCGCCGTCGGCGACGATCGTTCACCTCTCCATACGGCCGTACGCACCTCAATCGGAGGACGTACCTAAGAAGAAGAGGCGAAACACAGGCGGACAGCCTGGGGCTCCAGCAGACAGCGGAGAGGAGCGGAATTCTGGGTGTTGCGGCGCATGCATAATTTGTTGAGTGGTCCTATGGCAGGTAGGTTCCGTCTTTGGTTCTTCAATCTTCTCAAGATGCCAAATCTGACTCAAAGGTCACGACAGCCGGCGACGGATCCAATCCGCCTCCGCTCATTCTGGCCCTTCGTCTTGCTTCCCGAAATCTTCGCCCAACCGTTCCCGGCGACGCCCATCCCTCCTCGCTCCACTTCGACTTGACGCTGCTTCATTTCTATTCGCGGTCACCCTTAGCTTACGATATACCCCGTGGGCCCCTGGGGAGCCGGCACGAGCTCTCGGCCCTTAATCACCGGACGTCTGTACGGACACCCGATATTTGGTCTCCTCGACTCGGACCCGTTTTACGACCTCTTATGCCTCGTTACGTCTCGCTCATCCCCCCATCGCTTCCTTCCCAAGCACGACATGCATAGGCACCCACTCCTCTCCACGTTGCGCGCGGAGACGAAGATCGACTTCATCGTGCCGATCATCCTTCTTATCTGGACTACAACGCATCGGTGAGACGGCGCATCGACCTGAGCTCAGTGCCATCACCAGGCCTCTCGTGCGACATCCTATGTGGTCCCCAGTGCGTGACGGACCGCACGCAAGGTCATGCTTCATCCATCCAGTCCCCCTTCCCCCATACCGACTTCTCACTCTCCGCCTCTCATCTCCCTCGTCCACTCACATGCCCTCCCACTGCGTCGCCTATGTTCGTGCTTGGAAGCCGCCCGCCATCCCTATCCCCTATGTCTCACCCTCCCTCCGCCTCTACCTGCTGCCTGTCCGCAGCGGCGGGGGCGGTCTGTCCGTCGGAATCCAGAACCGTACACTGCCTGTTCATTTGTATAATAGCTAGCCCCCACTGCATCGCACTACGGTCTTGCGCTCTGTTTGTACTCATGACGAACGTCCTCGTTTTTGGTGGGAGTTGCTCGCGCGGCGGTCGCGAGCTGCGAGATGTGGACGTGGGCGACATCCACGCATCGACCGTACGTAGTCGGTCAGCATGCGTGCATGCGGGGCGATTCGCTTACAACGCGGGGGTGGTGGGGTGTTCCCCACTTCGCTGAGATGTTCCCCACATCGGACAAGCTCTAGTGACTAGGTAGGTCCACAGAGCGAGTTTAGCGGTATGTGCGCACTACACGGAAAGGCGCTGCTAGTGGCCGTATTGGCGCCGTTCATGAAACGTTGTATGCCGGTCTACACCTGAGCTGGGGGATCTCCTGGATTGGTATGGTCGCTATACGGTGCAGCTGTGTAAGTACTCGCAACTTTGGGTAGGAACCAGATTCAAGTTGTGGATCCAGCACGACGCGAGGCCGTTCACGACACAGACGTGCATGATGAATGTAGTAAAACAAAAGGCGGATACATGCATGGCGCTATAGTGTAGTGGTTATCACTTGGGATTCTGATAGAGCTTTCCCAAGACCCAGGTTCGATCCCTGGTAGCGCCTTGTTGTTTTGTCGATTTCTTTTTGACCTCTCAACGACTCCTCGTATTTCACCCGGAGTGAGGTTTCCGCAGAATCGTGTACACCACATTAAGCACGTACGTACGTACATGTCAGGTGTGCTACTTTCGCAATGTCCAGAGCTGATTTACAGTGAGGCGAGGCCGCATTCCACTACTGATACAACTACACACTCAGGCGGCTGGGAAGTTGAGCATCCGGGGGTCCATACAAACGAAACTCGTCCGATCCTGATTCCTACACAGGCAGCTCTGCAATGTCGAACTCTTGCACGTGCGAGAGCCCGTACTTCGCGTCCCCGAGGTCCTGCGGGAACTTCTCCGGGGGCTCTCCTCCAGAGGGGAAGCCGCCCGTGGTGGTGACGTAGTCCGTGGCGCCGCGGTAGCTGATCGTCGTCGTGAAGAGCGTGCACGAGTCGCGCGTCCATGCGCGGCGCGAGAGCACGCGGAGCGTGATCAGGAGCGGCGAGATGCACTGCAGAACCGAAGTCAGCGCACTTTCGGAGGGTAGCGGTCACTGGGACCCGCTCGGAGACGCACCGTGAACATGGCGTAGAACGAGAAGGCGACGGCGATGTCGCTTCCGAGCGCGTACGTGACGAGGTACGCGGCGCTGAAGACGGTGAACGGGAGCGCGGACTCGACGACGATCGCGACCGCGCCCGTGTACGCGTGGAACTCGCCCTTGCCGCCCCCGCCTCCGCCCCCAGTGCCGCTCGTCGCGTACCCGAGGCGGCGCCCGACGGCGACGATGCGGCCGACGATGAGCGAGGTGACGACGATGTTGAAGGCGAAGGTGGACGCGGTGTACGCGGTGACGAATTGCGTCGCGATGCCGGCGAAGTAGTTGCCGTTGGGGCGCCCAGACTCGTAGAGGAGGCCGAAGGCGAAGGCTATCGCGCGGGGGTTCAGTGTTCAGCACGGGCGCGATGCTTACGGTGGAGTGTGCGTACCGAGCGACGCGGACCAGAGGATGACTGGCAGGATGACGATTCTACGGCTGTTCCAGATTACGAAACATCGATACACCTGGTGCGTGTGAAATGAGTGTCATGTTGAAGCCAGGTGGCGAGGACGTACCAAGAGCGCATCGTTCATGAGGTTACACATGACGCACGCGGTCGTCCCCCAGGTCTGGTACCACACCGACGCGTAGTCGTCCCAGTACGCGTCCGCTCCTCCTGGATAGTCCACATGGATGATCCACATCATTTCCCCGAAGTACGCTTGTGTCGTCCAGTAGATCGTGTTGAGCAGGACGAGCGCAGTGCTGAACACGGTGAGGAAGTTGTCCATGGACGTGCGTGTTCGGCTGTTGTACACATGGCGGAGGATCCGAAAGTACAATACGAGTTCGATACCTAGCAAGGATACCATACATTCAGTTCTTCCACCCTGACATCGCCGATGACGATGGATGACCGACATACCGTAGAGGATCGCATTGACGATGTTGACTACGTAGAGGGAGTTTTGGAATAGCGCACCAGCCATGATCCGGGTGGGCAGCTGGAAGGGAAGAGATCGCGGGCACTAGCACTAGCACTAGCTCACGATCGGGGAGGTGGACAGTATTTGAAGCCTCTATCGGGCGCGGTGCCACCACGTATGCTTCTCTACTTCTCGTAGTACCCGTGCACGATGGGCTTCCGTTCCTCGACTGACGTGCCGACATTGCAAGATGTGTCGCCGACAGCATTCGCCACAGAAGACACACCGCAAATCCGGTTGGTGTCGGGCGTGCTATATGTCCGGACTGTACCCGACTGAGGCGGAGCCGGGAGCATGTGAAGTTATCCTCTTGGAGGTTTGCTGGCGTCCAGCGTCGCCAAAAGCCCACGCTGTGCCTGGATATGTCAAAACGCCACTGTATGTTCTCGCAGTGCTGCGAGGACGCAATAAATTGCTTACCGCGGCACCCGGTAGCTGAACTTGCGGTGGGATGCGCTGAATTCACACTGCCCCGGAGAGCACGAGCGAGCGTTCGGATGTGGGAATCCACCGGGCTTGCGCATTCTGCGTGAGGTAGAAGCCCGATATCGGACAACAGCCGGACGGCATGTGATGAGTGCTTCCCTGCAAGAAGTCAGAAACGAGCGCCGTATCGCTGTGGGCGCATCTGCTGATCGGCGCTGAGATTGTCGGGTTTAGGGAGGATGTACACGACATACCGAGGAAGAGAGTACGTCGCAGGGCAATGAGAATCGCCTTCCACAGCTGCAGCAGCTGCTGCCACAGTGCAGCTGTGCTGTTCGTTGAAAGAGCGCAGCGAGCTGAGTATTGAGGCCTAAGGACCAGGTTGGGCGCATACCCGGGTGGGCTTGGGATAGACGCCGCCGATGCGAAGCGATCTTCCGCGCATAGCGGATACTGGACACGATATGGACCGCACGTAAGGGCCGTCTGCAGGTCCCCGAAGAGTGGCGGTGAACTCGAGGGTGTTCATTTGTTCAAGTAATAGCTTGTGCCAAACATCTCGGTCGAGCGCCCGCACGTGCCCGACGCGTCGCGCGTCGGCGTCAATGTTCGTCGGTGGCGCACGCCCGCCGTTGTGGCGTCCGCGGTCTTCACCTCGACTACCACTGCGGCCCCTTCACGGTCGTCGAGGAAAGCAATGAGGACACCTTCGGATGCGAACAAGATCGCGGAGGCTTGCTGGTGCGCCACCGTCCGCCGCAGAGGGAGGTGGCGACATCGGCAGTTGTAAGAATTACGTAGCTTAGGCACGCGTCAGACTAGTCAATGAACTTGAAACTCTTCT